>JAFLJL010015331.1:48604-73455 GCA_018398815.1 Conus ventricosus | reverse complement strand
TCCGACGAGTGCAGTCGAAAACCCCTACGGCTACCGCTACAGCACTGGATAATAGAGTTACCGTAGTCGAAGTACTGGTACTAATAGTAGGGACTACAGTAACATTTTGAATACCCTTCTTCTTCGACGCACGCGTCGCCACACCACCAGCGCCGGACGTCGCCATGACAACAATATCCTACGGTTTTCAAATACAGGGGAAAGACAATTCCACTAGAAAAAAAAAAAAAAAATTTTAGGGGCGTGTGTATATGTGTGTATGTGTGTGTGTGCGTGTGTGCGGACAAGTTCCGGCTGCTCCCACTCTGGCAACACCGCGCTCTACAGCACAAGCAACAGTGCGGTGGGGCTCACCGAAAAAAAAAAAAAAAAAAAAAAACTATGTCCGGCTGCCCCCACTCTGGCAACACCGCGCTCACAGCACGAGCAACAGTGCGGTGGGGCTGGCCGGAAAAAAAAAAAAAAAAAAAACTGACAGACGGAATCCGGAGAGAGGAAAAAAGAGACACTAGCGTCCGATACAACCCCCTGTACTCAACAACCCGGTAGAGAAAAAAAAAAAACAAGAACTGGCTAAATACAAAACAGGAATGGAAGACTGAGCGGCAACAGAAAGGCAAGACTTACGGCCGTACCTGCGAGAGGTCCCGGGTTCAAATCCCGGACGAGCCCCCACAATTGTCACGACGACCCCTGGAGGTCTGCCCTGACAGGATCGGTCTAGGTGGGAGTGAAGGGAGTGACTGACCTCACACGCCTCGCAAGAGCCCACACAAGAAAGATTACGATACAACACCCCATTTATTCACACCAACACACACAGTCATAAATAAGCATTCCAACACACACAACATGCACAATCACAATCAAACACTCCAACGCACACAACATGCACAATCACAATCAAGCACTCCAACTCCCACAACATGCACGATTATAAATAAACATTTCACCATACGACGTACACAATCACAATTACAGCATTCAGCACATATGACATATACACAATTATAAAGAAACATTTCAGCATCGATCCCTTCTAACACCATGGAGTGCGTCCACACCCCTGCCTCTGTCAAGTCTACTGGGAGCACCTGTCGCACTAGGTGCTCCGAACCGGGTCGGTTCTCGCAGGGAGTCGCTCAAAGCCGACACCCTCGACTCACAAGCAGGCAGTGAAGAGCGCGTCCCGGAAGGGGGGGGGGGGGGGGAAAACGTGGCGCTGTTACTGGAGGTCCTGGACGGGGGTCAGGGCCGGCCAGTCAAGACGGCGGGCTCCTCTACCAGTCCGCGGTCCCGACCCGAGCGTGGCCTCGACCAGCGCGTGGCACCATTCAGTCCGTGGTCTCAGCCAGAGCGTGGCCTCAACCAGCACGTGGCACCATCCAGTCCGTGGTCTCAGCCAGAGCGTGGCCTCAACCAGCACGTGGCACCATCCAGTCCAGACTCCGGGTGAAGCCCCCGGGAGGGGGGGGGGGACGTAGCTGGGAGGAGAGTAGAAAAGGAGGGAAAGAAGAAGGAAGGAGGAAGGAAGAAGGAGGAAGGGTACTGGAACCCCGCCGTCAGTACAGTCTGACCCATGCTGTCAAATCTTAACAGCCACTCGCATGATGGGCGAGGGGAAGTCTACTAAACGCACACAGTAAACCCATCGAACCAGGAATGTTCACTAGGGTCTTCTCACACGATGCAGGTAAAAGACTGCATTAAATCAACAGGTTATAAAACAAATATGAATTATCTTCACCCTTCTCTCACTCACATTTAACATTCACCTTTCTTAGGAAATAACCAACACAGCGACCATCGCTTTATACCTGCCACCACATTTGCAAATAATAATTCAATGGCCTAATTGTCACATTTTATAAACACATTTCAAAATAACACAAATCTCCAACCACGCATCCGAACGACAAATCATGCGTACGCACGCTCGTGAACATAAAACTCGTTCTCCTTGCACACACAAACAGACGGTGGCCGAAAGATAAGAGTCCGGCGAATGTGACAGGGGCGGACGAGCGAGACCAAGCAAGTTCCAACCCTGAATCACCAGGTTCTCTCCCATCCCCACCGACTACCGCATCACCAGATGCATAAACAGGAGAAAGAATTTGGGAATAATTTAGAATGGCCAGGTTAAAGATTGAATTAACCAGAGAAAAGGTCTCACACAATATTTCTCTTACAATTTCGAAAACAAAAGAAAATTGCGCAAAAGAGAAGACTAAGCCGGCTAACAACAACAAACCAAAACAAACAAACCACGAAACTGATGCTTACCAGCTACCGTGGGTGACCCAGAAGAGGCGGGTCAAACGACTCTCTCTACCCTCTGTCCAGTCGAGAGGACAGAGGCGAAGATGCGGAAACAGAAGAAGTGATGTCCCTCTCCTACAGGCCGACTGCAGGAATTGAAAGTACTGACTGTACTTTCGATGATACGGTGAAGAACCAAGACTGGAGCAGGCGCTCCCAGAGACATCTTCCGCTCGAGTGAAGAGCTAACCTCCCTCAGCAATGGCGGCCAACATGCCACCCTACGTCACAGAGTGAGCATACTTCAAACTAAAAGAAATGAAGCACGTGCGACAGGTAAAAAGACAGGCAAGAGGCCGATAGACAGAAAGTTCGAGAGAAAGGTACCGACCACCCGTGAACCTGCAGGATGAATAGCACGGGCGGTGGAATTAGAGAGAGAGAGAGAGAAAGCAAACCGAAGTTGAGCTGAACTACACCAAGGTGCAACCGCACCACAAGCCACACTAAGGGACGGATACACGACAAACAGCAACGACAATAAACAAATAAGTAATTCCGCCACCCTAGGTGGGTCAAACGTCGTAGGCCTCGTGACAAACTCGTGACAGACGGTCTTTTTGTGTTTAGACTCATAAACTAAAGTATAAACACCCTTTGGCGTTGTTAATGTGAGCTGTTTAGAACAGAGTTTAATGTTTCGTTTACTTTTTTTAAGCATTCCTTTTTTATCTGCTCGGTGTCTGGCTGTTGAGAAAAAGTTGTCCTCGCCTTTCTTTGAAGATCAAACTTTTGTCTTTTGTAGTCATCAAAATCGGCCTGTAAACGATTAAATTCTTCATCCGTGATGTTTGAGTCAGCTAGTGCTTTATTTATAATCAGCTTGAAGGAACTAAGTTTAGCTGTTATTAGTTGAACCATAGCTGTGTGCTTTTGGAGTTTAGTTTTTATTTTTTTGCTAGCAGCACCTACACCTAATGAGCACACGCCAAGAGCTAAAGACAAACCGCCTAGAGGTAAAGCTGCAGGTGCACCAAAACCTGTTGCTAAGAGGCCAACACTTGTCCCTGCTGATAGAGCACTTATAGTCGATGCTCCAGTATTAACATAGGTAACAGCATTAAAGACAGCAGAATACCTTCGTTTGGCTTTGCTGTATTTTGAAAGGTCTTGCTCTAGTACTTGCTGCATTTGTGTAATGTTTGTTAATCTAAGGTTTTTATGCTAGGGTTTTCTACTATCCCTTCGTTTGGCGACTCTGGCACATTTGGATAATGCTTAACAGACATGCTTTTTTATAAAATAAAAATAATTTAGTATTGTATATTTTCTAATCTGTTATCTTGAATATTTAGCTGCGCATCATATATTAAAAACAAATACACATTAAGTGGTTTATCAGCTTCTTCTTCTTTATCAATTTGAATGTTTATTATGTCTCTAACAGTTCTCCCGCTTCCATGTAACTGATTATCCTCCGTTGACCTTAGGTCAATCCTTAAACCGTATTTCGTTGTTAAATAATGATCAAGTCTAACGCTGTGAAGATGTAGATCTTTAGACACAAGGTCAACAGTTGGATTTCTACACCTCCCGCCTCCAAACAGTTTTCTTATTTCATCAAATGATGATAAGGTTTAAGCCCGCTAGCGTAGATTGGTTAGGACTGCCCTCAATTGTACATTGCACTTTTGTTATTTTAGGATTAATAAAATTTTCAGTTTGTCTTTTGAATGGTTCTTCGTTTTCACACAGCAATAAAAATACCTTTAAGCGATCTTGCTGTGGCACTAAAACTAAAATTCCATATAGTGTCTGCCTTGCTTTTAGGATATTTAGAATGATGAATCACTCTTTCGTAATATATTGCTAATTTTGACTGATATTGTTGCTCAATCAGCCTTGCTAAATTAGGGTTGCTAACAACGTCAAACTCTAACGAGATGTCAGAAATGCTGTACTTTGCTTCGGTGTCTGTTGATATAATAACACGTTTGTATTCATTAAAAGTTAGTTCATATGACAATCTGTCTTTTAACGCTCCTTGAAAGTATGGGGCATGCGCTTTTAACAACTCAAAATCTAGGGGTATGAAAAAGCGATTTCCATACGCATAACTTACGGCTACAAACCTTTTGCCGTCTTTAGCATCTGCGGCGCCTATTCTATGTTTTAGTGCTTCTTCATTTTCGATTCCTTGAAAGCAAGATCAGCTCTTTCGCTCGCGGTTAGCCATAGATCAGAATAGGTTAAAAATATGTCTGCATTGTGTAAGAAAATATTTCTTGCCCTCAAGTTTTATAGAAATTTTCTTAACGATTGCCCGCCCCAGATTCTGTACAACCGTCCTGTTTGGGTCTGTTGTTGAAGCGAGTTCTATTTTGAAAGTAAGACGCGCAGAGCCTGGCACAATCATTCATCCGCTCCTAGGTCTGGAAATTTAACAGTAAGAATTTGATCTGAATCAATAGTAGATGGATTATTTGGAACAGTAATATTCCGCTTATTTCCCTTCACGCCAAATGGTTTTTTCAGTCTTCTATGCGGGTCGAGAATCGAGCCATATGTTTGTGACATTTTTTATAAAACAAAATAAAAAGTTTATTATTAAAGAAACATGGCAGGCATTGAAGGTGAAGAAGATTATGATGTTTTAGATCTGGAGACGACATGAGTGATTCCCTTGGGAGCAGCATCGCTCGGGGCTCTCATTGCATGATGAATTAGCAGAAATCGGGAGTACATTACCAACAAGTCGGTATAATTAACAGAAAGTAAGGTCAGATCATTATACCAAAGTTTAGGACAAGAACCTCCCGAAACTATATACCCTGATGATTTTGAAGTAAAAGATGACCATTTGTTTGTAAGAAACGACCAAGGACAACTTGTTCAGCTTACAACTAAACGAGACCCATCAAAGTTTGTAGGCATGAATACAATTAGACAAAGGCTCAGTGTGAGCGATCGAAGTCGCCTTGGCATTGTTTAAACCAAAATTAAGGGGGGAGGCAGTTGCTAAACTTCAAAACACGCTACAAGAACTCCCAACAGATAACCAAATACAAAACATGGAACTTCAAGATTTAAGTCAAACAGCGGACAAAGTAATGCAAGCAGAAACCAGTTTTTCCGAAGAAACAGCGTTTAAAAACAATTAATGATTCCCCAATACCATGCGAGAAATAGCGGCCCTTGATCGTGCTTTAAGAACCATCAGAGGCGAATTAACAAACAATTTAGCAAAACTAGGTGAAATAGATGAGCATATAAAAAGAGAAAAGAAAAACTCGTTGAGGCTGATGACGCCAACTTAGGGCATGATATTAAAGAAAGAATAACCCAAAGACTAAAAGATCTTGAACAAGAGAGATCAGCAAGACTAGAAGCGTTGTCTACTAACCGAGAACAATTGCGAACTCAAGTGTGCAGAATAAGAGAAACTATCCAAAGAATTTTATATGAAGACACAACACTAGCAGAAAGAATAAGAACACTGTTTAGAGAGCAAGGAGTCACATTAGTAAAACCAGTTTTCCGAAGAAACAGCGTTAAAAACAATTAATGATTCCCCAATACCCATGCGAGAAATAGCGGCCCTTGATCGTGCTTTAAGAACCATCAGAGGCGAATTAACAAACAATTTAGCAAAACTAGGTGAAATAGATGAGCATATAAAAAGAGAAAAGAAAAACTCGTTGAGGCTGATGACGCCAACTTAGGGCATGATATTAAAGAAAGAATAACCCAAAGACTAAAAGATCTTGAACAAGAGAGATCAGCAAGACTAGAAGCGTTGTCTACTAACCGAGAACAATTGCGAACTCAAGTGAGCAGAATAAGAGAAACTATCCAAAGAATTTTATATGAAGACACAACACTAGCAGAAAGAATAAGAAACACTGTTTAGAGAGCAAGGAGTCACATTAGTAAGCGTTATAACAGCCTTAGGATTTGCAATAAGTACACTGGTGATGGCTATTACAGGCGGCGGTGGTACCGGGTCAGTGCCTCCACCACCATCGCCTCCGCCTGATAAATCAGGGTAAAAAAAACAGCTTGATCATCTTGCAAGTTTATTAAAAAAATTAGCCAGTTAAAGCCGTGGATGCTTTACCAGGTATATTAGGGGGTGTCGTTAGCTGGCTTTTGTCTACTGCAGGCAAAGTAGTTGGCTTTATGGCCGAGCACTTATGGACATTAGTTCTCTTAATAGTCGGGTTAATATTTAGTAAAATAAAGACCAAGTAATCCTAGGCCAGTTAATCCAAGAACAAGTGCTGTCTTTTCATATTCATGGTCATTATTTTTTTTGACTTCTTCAACGGCCTTCGGGCTTTGGGCCTCGGGGATTGGTGACTTATTCTTGGGTGTTTGTTTACTGCTTGCAATATTACTGGCTCAGAATTTATTTCGTTTTTTCCGACTTTTGTTCATTGCCTGCCACAAGGATTTCATTATTGTAGTTTATTATTGTACCTATCTGGAGTCTAAGGTCAGAAGGCAGCATGTATAAACCAGTGCCAACAGCAAAGTCTACTTTTGATCTTGCGTATTGTAAAACATTTTGGTACCTTTTTATACTTGAAGGTAAATCAACTGTAGAATTAATGGCGTCCTCTAAATTTGCTAAGTATTGTTTTTGCGCGTCAAAGCCAGTAGAAGGATCAGTTATGCTCGATCTCGTTTGTGCTTGCGAACCTAGCAAACACCAAACGTAAGTACGAATAGAGTCGTTTATTCGTTCTATTCCTGCTTTGGTTAGGCCTTAGAAGTGTCTAGATAAATGTTGTCCATGCTGATTTATGCTCTTGCTCTATGGACCCGAGGTGAACAGTTGTGTCTGGAGAGAAAGATGTGTAAGGAGGATTCAGTCATACTTATACTTTCTGTGCACGCCCCAAAAATAAGGGGTGCCTAAGCCATGATTAAGATCCAACTTTTGTCTAAAGTCTTCCTTAACATTAATATTGAATTCGTTACAGATCCTTTCAAAAGCCTTCATGTCTATTCTGTTGCTAATGGATTAAACGGTTTGTCATTTGGTAATGGTGCTTGCAATTCAGTCAAAATACGTCTGAAGGTGTAATAAAAATGAAATCTATACACTGACCTCACCAAAGGATCGGGATGATTTAAGTGATCAGCATACGACATCACACACCAGTTGATGCGCAAAACACAGCAAAGTTTAACTGGTTCTGATAAAACTGCATCGGATGACTGAACCACACTTTCGCAATGTAGTCTTTTTTAATAGGAGGGTTAAGATATCTGCTTAATGGAGTACTAACCTTTACTTGAAAGTGTCAGTCTGGGTCACAGAAATGTCAAGAGTATCAGTTGTTATATTTTTAAGATTGTAGTGCGGCCCAGCAGAATATTTTGCATCAGTATATTTGAATGCACTCATTTTTAATTTGTTTTAAAAAATGTTTGTAACAATAACAACCCAAGACCGCCCTTCGTTTTTAGAACATGCTATTGATAATGAATGCGGAAGCAGAATGGTTGCGCTTCATGAAATATTTTACAAAGTCGTATGGTTTAATATAAGTGAATCCAGGGAGAATAATACGATTCTAAAAGTTAACAAAACAGGGGCCAAAGTTAGCCAGTTAACAATACCTGATGGTTATTACGGGTTTTGCTCACTAAAGAAGCAATGAGTAACTTTGACATTACTCTCAAACTTAACAATGCGAATCTGAAAACAATGTTGACCTTCAAACCTGAAGAAGAAGAAGTAGGTTACCATTTTGATGGAGAGCTAGCTAAAATGTTAGGTTTTACAACTGCCAATCAAGCCGTTCATAGTTTGAAGTTACACCAAACAAAACTACTTATGAGGGAGAAAATCCGCTCGATCTTGCATTACATTCATTACTCTATGTTCATTTGGATGAGCTAAGCACTGATGAAAACTTATATGATGGAAGGCCCTCAACTGTTTTAAGAGCTCTTCCATCAGGGAAAGCTGCATATTGCGATTATGAAATTATTACAATTCCCTAATTTACAGTTTAAAAGATTAGTTTGTGGGAGGGTTGGATCATTTAATGTAAAAATCGCAGACAAAACAGGAAAAGTCGTGAAATGTGATAACCTGCACATTGTTTTGGAAATAAAATAATAAACTGTACTAAAAATGTCGCGTGGGCCAGAAGAACCAGGAGTTTACATTAGCGCCTGTGAGGTGTATAACTTTAGAATTAAAAGACCTTGCAGACGTTACAGACTTTGAACAGAATGGTGAGATAGGCGCTTTGTATGGTTTTGAGTACACTAAAGATGGTGATTATAAACGCAAAGAGGTTGGCGACAACAAAAAGTTTCCTAAACTAGAACAACTGCGCAATCTAGAAGCAAATAATGTTGGCCAGTATGAATATAAAATAGTTCGAAAACCTGACTCAAATGGCACTTAGAACCATATTAGAATGGGAAATAAAATTTGAATTCATAAGCCATTTACATTTTTTGGCCGTCAAAAAAGTTTCAGAAAAGCATTCAACTCTGGCCCTTTACACGTAAGTCTTATGCCGGACGACAATAGTCGGAAAGAGATTGAAATAACGCCGTATGGAAAAAAACAGTACATCCTCACAGAAGAGAAACGGTTTTAAAGGAGCTTCTACAAATTACAGTTCTTTCCAAGCAGAAAATTAGGAGACACGTTCACAATGATATTTGAAATTTCTGTCTTTAAAGATGAGGGGAGGGATGGGGTTGTGGGCGTCAGTGACGTCCTTTTAAAAGGAATTCTAATTAGCTGGCAAAACTTAGACGTTAAACGTCTTAACGTTACCATCGTCGTTCTTCACAATGGTGAGGATATTAAGGTTATAACAACAAGCAACAAAATCACTGTTGACTTAAATAGAAACAATCTTACAGAATGAATTGGATTAATCTTACACATTTAGGCCTTGTAGGGTTTTATTATACTGAACAAGTTTTGACAGAGAGCATGATAAAAACAATAACTGGATTAGATTAAATTCTGTTATAAAACTATGGAGCAGTTAAACTTTATGACAAAAACCCCCCATTGTTCATTAATTTGTGGGCAGGACTGGTTGTGGAAAAACAATATTTATCCTTGACCTATTACAAACAGTTTATCGCTATAATTTTGATCATATTGTGATTTTCTGTCCAACGCTTAAATGGAACAAAGCATATCATGATAGAAGGTTTATATGGACAGACGATAACATATATTTAGTTGATCCTAGCAATAAACTGAGTGAGTGTTTAGAACACTTTAATAAATTGTTTGAAGGAACGCAGACACTATTTATTATAGATGACTGTTCGGCAGAAAGAGACATAGTTAAAAAAAGAAAGCTTTGTCGAAACTGGCTTTCAGTGGAAGACTTGCTGGAATAAGTGTGTGGATTTTATGTCAAAAATATAACTCAGTTTTAAAAGACTTTAGAGAACAGTTAAGACTGTAGTTTTATTTCACATGAAAGACAGAGACTCATTTGATGAATGTTTGCGCGAAAATGATGTTATTGAAAACGATCAGGAAAAAACACAGGATTAAGCAAAAACTAAAATCTAAAAAGTTTAGTAAATTAGTATTGAAAAACAGATAACCCAACACAGTATGTATGTTTGTAGATAATCGTTATTTTTTTGGTTATTGAAGTCATGCTTAGTAGAGAACGGTATTATGCCGCTTTTGGATTCGCCCGGACGAGACGGCCAAGGCCGGTTGAGAGTGGGTGAGCCAAAAGCGGCATAATACCGTTCTCTCGCGCGCTTCCAGAAAACTATGTACAAAAAGGGTGGGATTCAGACTGCGGCAGACCAACAGACCTGTAGGTGTGTGTTGCAGAGGGCGGGGATGTACAGAGAACAGCACGCTACTCCTGGCTGCTTTTTTTTGTTTGTTTGTTTGTTTGTTTTTACAATAGGACTGAGAACACTTCGGGTTCCTCTCTTACACGTAGCAGCAGCAGCGGGCAACTTCCCTGTACACTTCACGTCAATTCGACCTGAAGGAAAGAAGTATTTCTAAATATCAGGGTGTTTCAGTGATGGAGTGAGGTATCAGAGAGTGACCTGAGGAAGGCAGTCGTGACTGGGCCCAGGGTGGCTGTGTGCTGGGCCTGTGGCGGAGGGCTGGCGACACGCAAGACGACCTCCTGCCAGGCCCCGCCCTCCCGTCCTGCAAGCCTGTCCCTCTGTCTCCACTGACTGACCAGACTTCTGCTCACGCCTGTCTTTCTGTCTCCACTGACTGACCAGACTTCTGCTCACAACCTGTCCTCCGTCTCCACTGACTGACCAGACTTCTGCTCACGCCTGTCCTCCGTCTCCACTGACTGACCAGACTTCTGCTCACGCTGTCCCTCCGTTCCACTGACTGACCAGACTTCTGCTCACGCTGTCCGCGTCTCCACTGACTGACCAGACTTCTGCTCACGCCTGTCCCTCGTCTCCACTGACTGACCAGACTTCTGCTCACGCCTGTCCTCCGTCTCCACTGACTGACCAGACTTCTGCTCACGCCTGTCCCTCGTCTCCACTGACTGACCAGACTTCTGCTCACGCCTGTCCCTCCATCTCCACTGACTGACCAGACTTCTGCTCACGCCTGTCCCTCCGTCTCCACTGACTGACCAGACTTCTGCTCACGCCTGTCCCTCTGTCTCCACTGACTGACCAGACTTCTGCTCACGCCTGTCCCTCCGTCTCCACTGACTGACCAGACTTCTGCTCACGCCTGTCCCTCCGTCTCCACTGACTGACCAGACTTCTGCTCACGCCTGTCCCTCTGTCTCCACTGACTGACCAGACTTCTGCTCACGCCTGTCCCTCCGTCTCCACTGACTGACCAGACTTCTGCTCACGCCTGTCCCTCCGTCTCCACTGACTGACCAGACTTCTGCTCACGCCTGTCCTCTGTCTCCACTGATTGACCAGACTTCTGCTCACGCCTGTCCCTCTGTCTCCACTGACTGACCAGACTTCTGCTCACATGGCATGGATTGAGTTGACTTGTCTGACACTATGTTTTGTTAGTTGACTCCAGAGAACAGCATTTTACCAATCCTGGCTCACTTCGTCCTCAACCAGTTTCGGACGAAGTGACCCAGGATTGGTAAAATGCTGTTCTCTGACAAGTAAGACTTCAATAACCAAAAAATAACGATTATCTACAAACAAACATACTGTGTAGGGTTATCCGTTTTTAATACTAATTTACTAAACTTTTCAGATTTCAGTTTTTGCTTAATTCTGTGTTTTCCTGATCGTTTTCAATAACATCATTTTCATCTTTAACTGCTCTTTAAAGTCTTTTTAAAACCAAGTTATATTTCTGGCATAAAATCCACACCCGACACAATGCAATGAAAACAACAACCGCCGCACATACCGACATTCGGGCGCGAGCGCGCGCATGACGATAACCTCTCTCCCGAAACAGTAGCGCGCGTCAAGCATATGACAAGACAAACACTAGGCAAAGCTGGCCGGATTTTCCACACACCTGCAGAGACCGTCAATAGACCGTCACCTGATTACTTAATTACAGTGTACTTGAGTCCAGCAAGATAAAACCAGCCTGCCGGCAGTACGCTGTAGTGACATCACAGACACGCTTTGCGGCCTGCCTGACATTGATTGGTTCGCTTAGCTGACTTGCTGGGACCGGCCGCGTTCGTTGTAAACAATTCTACATACCTCACTCTCTTAATTCCACGGGGCGGCAGTAGCGAAAAAAACCAGCCGGTTTACAGTGAACGGGTTTTCTTGTTTAGCAAAGCTTGAGTGAACGGGGGCTGCGATCCATGAGTGTAGTGGGTAGTGTAGTGTTGTTAGTCATGCTGTGTAGTGCGGGTTGTGTAGTGCAGTGCAGCGCAGGCGTTTAGTGCAGCTGAACCACCGAAGAGCGTGTTGAGAGGGCTGAGCAGCGGTGTGTAGTGGTGTAGTGCAGTGCTGTGTAGGATGTATTTGCTGTGTGTAGTGTAGTTAGTGTTTTTAGTGTAGTGCAGTTAGGGGGTTGTGTAGTGTAGGCAGTGCTGTGAGTTGTTAGTTAGTGTAGTGCAGTGTAAGTGTAGTGAGTTAGTGCGGGCAGTGCGTGATGTAGTGTGTGCGTGTATTTATTTTGGTAGTTTTGGGGCAGTGTAGTGTAGTGAGTGTGGTAGTGTAGTGCAGTGTAGTGTAGTGTAGTGTAGTGCAGTGCTGTTAGTGTAGTGTAGTGCATGCAGTTAGTGCATGCTGGTAATGTAGGAGTGCGTGTAGTGTGTGTGTGAAAAGTGCTGTGTAGTGTAGTGTGTCCCTGTGTGTAGTGTGTGAGTGTTGTAGTGTGTGTAGTGCGTGCAGTGTAGTGAGTGTAGGCGTGCAGTGCTGTGTAGTGTAGTGCAGTGATGAGTGCAGTGCTGTGTAGTGTAGGCATGCGTTAGTGTAGTGAGTGCGTGCTGGTAGTGTAGTGTAGGCAGTGGGTAGTGTAGGTGTTGTTAGTGTAGTGTAGTGAAAGTGCAGTGTAGTGTAGTGTAGGCAGGCAGTGCGTGTAGTGTAGTGCAGTGTAGTGTAGTGCGTGTGTGTGTGTAGTTGCTGTTTTGTGAGTGTAGTGCAGTGTAGTGTAGTGTAGTGTAGTGCGTTTTTAGTTTGTAGTGGTAGTTAGGCGTGCTTGTAGGGTAGTGTTGCTGTGTGTGTAGTCGTGCTGTGTATGTAGTGCGGGTTAGGTAGTGTAGTGCATGTGTGTGTGCTGTGCAGTGTAGTGTATTTTGTAGTGCAGTGGGGGTAGTGTGTGTAGTGGTGTAGTGTAGTGCTGTGCAGTGTAGTGTAGGGGCAGTGTAGTGTGGCTGTGCAGTGTAGTGTAGTGCAGTTTCTAATTTTTAAATAAAGTCTCTTCAATTATAAATTTTTATAAGTTCTTATTAAAGTTCCTAAATTTTTTTAAATAAGTTTTTGTTTAAAGTTGCCTTAAGTCGCCTTAAGTTCTTAGTTAAGTTTTTTAATCAAGTCCTACAAGTTTTTAATTAAGTTTTAATTAAGTTACCCCAGTTTTTAATAAAGTTCTTAATAAGTTTTTACTCAAGCTTATTTAAGTTTTTTTAATTTAAAAAATACAAACTATGTTTTTATTTTAAAAGTAGATGTCTAATATATACACACACGCCTCAAAAAACGCGTCATCGTTGAGGATGTCTTGCTTAACGCCCCTTTGGGTGTAGATCGGTCGCATAGATCTTAATAAGTTTTACATCCAAAAACCCCCTTGATTACAATTCTGGTCTATGGAAATGCCTTTTATAGACCCTTTTTTATTTTTGACCATTTTTTAAAAAATAAAATCCGCCATGTTTATCAAAAAAAAAATTTTAAAATTTAAATTTTTAAAATTTTTGCTTTAAAGGATCAAAATGATTTTTTTTTTTATTGGCGGTGCTGGCGTGCTGTTGTCTTTTCTGTATTTGTGGTTTAGATTTTTTTTTTTCTTCTTTTGTTTTTGCCCCCATTGTTTTTATTTTTATAACCGTAAAAACCCCCCAGCAAAAAAAGCAATGGCGCCAAAAATGACAACTGTTTTAAGTTCAATTTCCTGAAGACTTTTTGGTTGTTGAATTAACTTGCTCTTGTTTTGGAGCTGGCTTGAATAACTGTTGGCGTTGGCTTTTTATTTTTTTTTAGAGTTATTTCTGTGATTGTAATTTAATTTTTTTTGTTGTTTTTAAACCCGCTACTCTTTTCCCGCTGCAAAACCCCCCCAGGTGTTTACTGGCCCCTTTCCGCTTGATTCAGTGTTTTTTGTTCAGTGTTTTCCCGTTCTGTGATTTTCCGACTCGTTCATTTTGAAAGGGAAAAAAAAAAAAATCTATATATTAAAAGTAATTAATCCCATGATTAACGGCGTAAAAATGTTCCAAATCGTAATATAAACACCTTAGAGATCTAAAAGATTTGTTAAAACTGGATCTTGCGTTAAATCAACGTAAGATCTTGTTCAGAAAACAAGGGGGCAAATTACGATAGTTTTTTTCCCATTTAATTTTTGGCCAAAAAGAATTTTTTTTTTTAAAATTTTTTTTAAACCTTTTTTTAAAATTTTTGGGGGAATTTTTAATTTTTTTTTTAGTTTTTTTAAAAAATTCTTTTTTTTCCCTAAAATTTTTAAATTTTTTTGGGTTTTTTTTTAAAAGTTTCAAAAAGGGAAAAAGGGGTTTGATGGGCCAACCCCCCCCCCCCCCCCCCCCCCCCAAAAAAAAAAAAAAAAAAAATTGGAAAGCCTTTCCCGGGTTTGGGGATCATCCCCGGTTGGGTTTTCCATGTTTTTTATTTTATTTTTTTTAATTTTTATTTTTTTTTAAAATGAGCGCCAAAAAAAAAACTATGCCAACCTTTGTATCCATTCTGCTTTTTTTGGGGGGCTAAGTGTAGGTATCAAGCTTGGTAAAAGCCTGTTAAAAAAAAAAAACCGGCAGATTCTTGGCAAACTGACTTTAGGATTAGCAAAACTGATTGTTTAATTTTTACAGCTTCGCTTGCTCGAAAGTTTTTTTATTTAAAGCAAGAAATAATTCCAGAGAATATAAATATGTAAAAAAATTTTTTTATAAAAAAATGGCTTCACTCGAAATGAGATAGGCGGCGCTTTTGGTTAATCGCTTGTTTTGCGGAAGAAATTACGGTTTAATAAACTGGGGGGGGGATGAGACGAGAGAAAAAGAAAAAACAAAGCTGTGAGCAACTGCTGCAGCAAAAGATCACTATGAAAAAGCAGAAAATTGAGCAGTTGATTTTTAAAACCAAAAAAAAACAGGGTCTGCATTTTACATTTTAAAAGTGTTGATCAACAATAAAAAAATATTTTCTTGTAACGGGCAAAACCCAAACGGACATTGCCCCCCAAAAATTCGCGACTTTTATCAACCCTCAGAAAAACAAAAAAATGCAAGAAATCGGTTTATTGTCGTTGGTATGAATGTTGTGATTTTTTTGGCATAATATTGGCCCGAATAAAAAAAGAAAAAAAATTTTATTCGCCAAAAGGATATTTGGGAAGGGAATAACGGCAATCAAAAAGCTAAGCCAAGCAGCTGGAGGGCAGTGAACAAAAGCAAAAGAAAAGGTTTTCTAAACAAGCGATCTGGGAAATTATTTACCTGCGCCAGGCGAATACAGGGACCCCCTTTTTCAATACAACTCCAAAAAAACCCCCCATCAAATGGCCCCTTTTTTATTCCCCTGATACGATTAGAGAAAAAGATTTAAGTACGCACTTACGTCATTTAATTGCTTCAAGATTCAAAAATGCGGAACCATTAACGCAAAAGAGTGTTTGTGTTGCTGTCGATCGCTGTATACCAAAAAAAGGGCCCGCTAACTTTTCCCCGCAGATTCAAGTCGATGATGGAAAAAGAATTTTAAAAACCCGTGAATCAATTATTGTTGAAAATAGAGTTACATTAAAAGAGGAAATTTCCCGGAGTTCACAGATCAAGGCTTTTTGTTTAAAATTTTAAAAAACGTTGGGCCCCAAAGATTTTTTTTTTACCATTCCAGAGACTTATTGACAATTTCGCAAAACAGATGGGTTGAAGACGCCCCCAGTTTTTGCGCGCAATGAAAAATGAAGAATTTTAAAGGGCTAAAAAAAAAGTACAAACAATCAAAAGAAAAACAAAAAAGTTGCTGAAGATCTTACACCCAGCAAATATTTCCGTTTGGTTTAAAAAAGGGTTTTTTTAAAAAAGGGGGTACCCCTTTTTTTTACCGGGGGAACCCCCAAAGGGGAAAAACCTCGCAAAAATCAGGAAACCGAAAATTCCAAAAATTTGAGTTTTTTTTTAAAACCCCGGGGTTTTTTTTTTTTTTGAAAAATTTTTTTAAAAGGGAATTTAGGGGAAAAACACTCGCATCAGGAAAACCGACCCGTTTGGGTGTTATCCGTATGAAAAAAAAGAATGAAAAATGAACCCGCCCGTGTTTTTTACAAAAAAAACCCAACAAACAGCCACCTAAAAAAATTTTTGTGGGGAAAGAATGCAGTTAATCCCACCGAACATTCCGCTTTAAATTAATTTTTCCTCCCCTTTTGCATAAAAAACTTTTTAAAAACACTTTTTGTTTTGTTCTTTAAATTTTTGTTCAAAGTTTGTTGTTTTTTTCTGTTTTATGGATTTTTTTTAAAAAAGTCTTTTGAAAAACTTTTTTTTTGTAGTTTGTATGCTTTTTTGGGATCCCAAAAAGCAAATTTTTTTTTAAAAATTTAAATTTTCCCCCAAAACTTTACACCCCTTTTCCAAAAATCCTTCACCTTTAAAATTTTTTCCTTTCTTTTTAATTTTGATAAGAATAAAGGGAACCGGGGTTTTGGGGTTTCACAATTTTTTTGCTCCTTTCATTTATTTGTTTTTATGGGATTTTTCAAGGGTTCTTAAAAACTTCGATCGGAAATTTTATGGGGAAATATCTAAAAAATTTAAAACATCAAATTTAAAATTTTTAAAACAGAACCCCCAATAAATACGGCTTGTCCAATTTGACTTTTTTTTTTTTTAAAACCAAAAAGTGATCATAAAATTTAAGTCGGGTTTTTTTTGTTTTAAAGTTTAAATTTGCTTCGTTCTCTTTGGACTAATCAAACGTCTTTGCGCTTGTGTGGATTTTCCATGCTTTCCAAAACGCTGTGTTCACAGCTTAAAAAAGTTTTTTCTGAAGCATCTTGGATTTAGTTTGGATCGTGTTCTTATGATTTTTGGTTTATGAACTGTTTTGATCAAAAGCAAATACGATGAACAGCTGTCAACTTCCCAGACTTAAAAATTGCCCGAAGTTGTAATGACAGCATAATTTTTTTTGCCCCGAAGATTTCAAAGGTTTTGGGGGCTTCTTGGATTCATTTTTTGCTTTTTGCCCCAAAAGGGTATCATTAGCGGTCATGGAGTTCATGAGGAATTTAAGTCAACTTCCCGAATGTATCCGCGCTGTTTTTACCCGGGGTCAAAATGCCCAAACCACTTTTTAAACCTTTTGAATATTTTTCGGGTCCGCCTGGTTTCATTTTTAAAAATTTGGTAATGGAAGCGAATTGGATTGCCCTTTTCCCTAAAGTTGTTTGCGTTAAATCATAGATAGTTTGACCTTTTATGGGTTTATAGTCGTCCCAATATTTGTTTTTTGCTTTACAGAATGATGCGACGCCTACTAATTCCTCCACGCAAACCGTTTTTTAATACTGAATCATTGGTAAATAGACAATAAATCAATCTTTACTCCGTAAACTTTTTGAAAGCTTCCCCCCTCATCCCAGGCACAGAAATTAAGCGCAGGATCCCAAAAATGTAATGTTTATGCAGGTCTTTCTTAATTTTTCAAAGAGTCCGCCCAAAAAAAATACAAGCCATCAAGAAGAATCATGAAAGTCTCCCTTTTTTTTACCTCTAACTTCTGCCATGCTTCTTGAGAAGTGGTAATCAGAATCCTGTTTCCTTTCCTCTAGACTAGAAAAGAACGCCCCCTTTAGGTGGAAATGTGTCTTCGTCAAACCTTTGCCAACTGTTCGTATCATAAGGGTAAACCCCTTTCAACAGAGTTGGGTCAAATATTCTTCCGTTTTTGGACAGGACTTTAGGGGCATAGCCACGAATTAAAGATCCCTATGTGTTGCATAGGTCATAAAAAACATGTTATTTAAAATGAAAAACAGACTTTCTATGACTGTGCAAATGGGTGGACACCTGAAGGAGAGTTACTGCTTTTATTAAAGGTGGGGAGTCGAACCTCGCAAGGGGAAAGAAATGGGCCTTCCTGTTTTTGGTTAAAACTTTGTTGAAGATTGCAGTTTTGTGTGCTGCTCCGGAATTTCATAAGTGAAATTGGTCTCTTTCTTTTTGGGTGGGTTCTTCACTGAGTTCTAAACCACAAACCAACAATTTTTGGCTTGTCATACTGTTGTTGGTCTTAGGCCCCAATTTTATTTCAGATAAATTTGATTTTGAACAGTCATTACGCACTTGCTGAGCGTTTAAGAAATTTCTGCGCTTTTGGCCCTCTAATAAATTTTGGGTTGAATGACGCCTCTGACCCCGACAAAAATGAAGGCAAAAGAACAAACTGTGTTTTCTATTAAGATGTTTTTTTTGAAGTTTTTTTGGCAATGGCCCCTTTATGGAACAAAAAGCGTTCGAAGCTGCGTAAACAATGTATGGGAATTTTTACCCTTTCCCCCGTTTTTAAAACTAAATTTATCCTTCTGGGGGCGTTATTGTTTTGTATTACAGTAACTTTGGGCCATCAAAGTTTCTTTTTCGCTTGCGGTTTTACGATGGCATTCTTGTTAACATTTTCTACAGAATTCTTTTTGTGCCCCCCTTTGAAAGTTGGGTCTTAGTTATCATTGTTTTGTATCAAAGTGTAAGCGGTAGCCCCGCTGGTGAAAACATCAGCATTTAAGTCACATATTTTTGTCTTTCGCATTGTTGGATGTTCTTGGACACTTTATGGGCTGTAGATTGTTTCCTCATCCCATTGTAGCATTAACAGTTTTGGGTTTTTGTTCTTCAACTGTCAGGGAATCCACGCTAACAGGAAGGTATTCCCTAAGTTAAGATCATTGATGTAGGCGATAGTTAGCACTCTCTCTGGTTTTTGGGGACGAAATGCGCTTGCGAGAACACCACATAAAACATTTGTTGTCTGTATTCTTTATGTTTAGAACTGCTTTTTTTGCAACTAATGCTGGAGGTAGTGGAATGTAAGACCTGCCTACAATCGGTGCATACTTAGATGTTTTAATCTGATCTCTAGGACTTCGCCCTCTGACCAACCAGAGCCTCTCATTTTGGCTTCTTCAGGCGGCCACATCAAACTTTTGTTAAGCGCTGGTCTGCCCAACCGGGTGTTAAGTCATTAGAGGAAAGAATAGTCTGCTGTTTAGTCGGACCAGACTTCTAGGTTTTCTTCATTTATTGTTTTTATAGTCAATTAAAACAGCTAACATCACTTAACTGGGGGTCTATTGTTAGTTTACCCGGAACTTGAGAAATTTGCATGAGCAAAAGCTTGCCTTGTACGCTTTGGGTGGATCAATGACTTCTAAAAACAATATCATTCAGTGCTCTTGATAAATCTTCTTGCATTGCTTCAAACAATTGTCCGGTCCTTCATATATTTTATCCATGCTGAGTTTCTTTTATAACTCAAAAATATTTAATTTAAATCAAAAAAATAATTAATCAATATCGATGGTCTTTTTGTGTTTAGACTCATAAACTAAAGTTAAAAAAACCCTTGGCGTTGTTAATGTGAGCGTTTAGAGCAGAGTTTAATGTTTCGTTTAACTTTTTTTAAACATTCCTTTTTTATTTGCTCGGGGGTCTGGTGTTGAGAAAAACTTGTCCCGCCTTTCTTTGAAGATCAAAATTTTGTCTTTTTAGTCATCAAATCGGCCTGAAACGATAAATTTTAACGTGTGTTTGAGTCAGCTAGTGCTTTAATTATTCAGCTTGAAGGAACAAGTTTAGCGTTATTAGTTGAACCATGTGGTGCTTTTGGAGTTTAGTTTTATTTTTGCTGCTGCACTAGCTAATGAAACGGCCAAGAGCAAAGACAAACGCCATTTTGGGGGGTAATTTCACGGGCCCTTTTTTTTTTTTTTTTGAAAGGAACTAAGGGGGGGGGGGGGTTTTTTTTTTTTTTTTTTTTAGCAAAAAAAGTTAAAAAAAAATTTTTAGTTGGGGAAAACCCCAAAATTAGGGTTTTTTGTTTTTTTTGGGCCCCTTTTTTTTGGACCCCCCCGGGTTTTTTTTTAGTTTTTAAAAAAATTTTTTTTGTGCTTTGGCCTTTTTTTTTTTTTTTTTTTTTCCCCCCCCCCCCCCCCCCCCCCCAAAAAAAAAAAAAAAAAAAAAAAAAACACTAAAAAAAAGTTTTAATTGAAAATTTTTGGGCAAGAGCTACTAAAAACAAAACCCGGCCAAAAAAGCCCCCCAAAACAAAGCTGCGGTTAGCCTATGCCTGAGCTAAGAGGCCAACCTTTTTCTGATGTGGGGGTTTTATAGTCGATGCCCCCCATATTAACTATGTAACAGCATTAAAGGCAGCAGAATCCCTTCTTTGGGTTTTTTGCTGTATTTTGAAGGTCCTGCCCCCTAGTTTTTGTAGCTTTTGAAAATTTTGGGTTTAAATCAAAAGGGGTTTTTTCCCGGGGGGTTTTTTCTACTATTTTCTTTTGGCGACTCTGGCGTGTGGGTTTACTTTTGGATAATTCAAACAGACATCTTTTTTAAAAAAAAAATAATTTAGTATTCTAAAAAAGTTAATTTTTTTCTTTGTAATTTTCAGCTTGTATCAATTAATAAAAAAAAAATTTTTACTTTAAGGGGTTTTATCGGCTTCTTTTTTTTTCTAAATTTAAATGTTTACGTCTTTAACATTTTTCCCCACTTCCATGCAACTGATTATCCTCTGTTGACCTTAGGTCAACCCAAAAAAACCATTTTTGATGTTAAATAATCTCAGGCCTAACAGTGAAGGTGTAGATCTTTAGACGCAAGGTTGCTGTTGGACTTCTCCCCCTCCCCCCCCCAAAATTTTTCTTATTTCGTCAAAATGATGATAAGGACAAAGTCCGCAGAAAAGATTTGGTTGGATCCATCAATTGTACATTGCACTTTCGTTTTTTTTGGGATTAAAAAAATTTTCACTTTCTTGCAAATGGTATTTTCATCTTCCCCAAAGAAAATAAATTCCCTTAAGCAATTTTTGCGCGAAAAAATTTTAAAAATTTCCCATTAGGTTCCCCGTTTTTAGGATTTTGAATGATGACGCGCGTTTTTTGTAATATATTACTAATTGTGACTCTATTGTTGCTAATAGCCTTGCTAAATTAGATTTGCTAACAACATAAAAACTCTAACGAGTGTCAGTTTTGCTGTACTTTGCTTCGGTGTCTTTTTGAGATAACACGTTGTAGTTTTTTAAAAGTTATTTTCTATGACAATTGTCTTTTAATCCCCCTTGAAAGGGTTTGGGGCTGCGTTTTTAAAACAACTAAAAAAATCTAGGGGAATGGAAAAGCGATTTCCAAACGCATAATTTACGTTTCATGTTTTTGCCGTCTTTGCATCTCACGCCTATTCTTTTTTTTTGTGCTTCTTCATTTTCGTTTCCCTTGAAATGAAAGATCCCCCCCTTTCATTCGCGGTTAGATAGATAGAAAAGGTTTAAAAAAAAAAATATGTCTGCATTGGTAAAGAAAATACTTTTTTCCCCCCAAAATTTTAAAAAATTTTCTTAACGATTGCCCGCCCCCAAATTTTGGACAACTGTCCTTTTTGGGGTCTGTTTCTGTTTGAGTTCTTTTTAAAGTAACCCGTCGACCCGGGCACAATCAAATCATTCGCCCCTGGGTCGGGAAAAAACGTAAGTTTGATCCGCATCAATAGAGAGGAATTTGGAACAGTAATTTTCCCCGTTTATTTCCCTTCCCCCCAGGGGGTTTCTTTCAGCTTTTATCCCGGGGTCAAGAATGAGCCAATTTAATTGTACTTTTTAAAAAACAAAATAAAAAGTTAAATTATTTAAAAACTGGCGGGGAATTTGATTTGAATTTTTTGATATTGATCTGTAGACCCAACTGGTGAAAGAACTCCTTTCCCCAAAATCGCTCAACGTTCTCATTGCGGCGTGAATTAACAAAAAGTACGGTCGGAGCATTTTTTAAAAATTTTTTGACATAAACCCCCTTTTTTAAATTTTAACCCAAATGATTTGACGAGTGAGAAGGGCCCATTTGTATTTTAAAGACGAAGAGGAAAACTTTTTTCAGTTTTACAGAAAAAACGAGATCATAAAAGTTTGTGGGTTTTGATACAATTAACCAAAGATTAAGGCAAAGATCTAGAACGCCTTGGCATCCTAAACCAAAACCAAAATTAAAGAGGAAAGCAGCTGCCCAAAAAAATTAGTAGGGAAGCAGTCGCTAACCTTCAAAAACATGCAAAAAGAACTCCCAAAACATTTCCCCAAACATGAACTTCAAAATTTAATTCCAGCAGCAACAAAAAAAAAAAATGTAAAAAGAAGAAGCAAAACCATTTTTTTTCAGAAGAAACGAAATTAAAAGCAATTAATAAAACCCCAAATACCCCCGAAAAAGAATTAAAGTCTATTAATCATCTTAAAAAAAATTTTAGGATGAATTAACAGAAAATTTAGAAAAAACGGATAAAATAGAGAGGTATAAAAAAAGAAAAAAAAAAAAAACTCGGAGGGCGACCCCAACTTGGGCGTGATGATAAAAAAGAATAGAACAAAGACTAAAAAAATTTTGAAAAAAAAAAAGGCAGCAATACTAAAAGCGGCGTCACTAACCGAGACCAATTAGAGTCAAGTGTCAAATAAGGAAACTATGAAAAATTTTTTTAGAAGGGGGCACAACGCAGCAGAACGATACGAACACTGTTTTTGGAGCAGGTGTCCATTAGCAAGGGGTTTATAAGGCCTTTTGGATTTGCAATAAGTACCTGGTGATGGCTATTACGGGGGGTGGTTGGGGGGCAAATTTTGTGCCTCCATCGCCTTCCTGATAAATCATGGGTAAAAGAAACGCTTTATCATCTTGAAGTTTATTAAAAAAATAGTGTAAGCTATAGACTCTTTTCCCGGTATTTGGGAGTGTTATTAGCTGGCTTTTGTCTACGCAAACAAAGTAGTTGGCTTTTTTTGGGGAAATTATGGGCATTAGTTTTTAAAGTTGGGTTAATTTTTTTAAGATAAAGACCAAGGAAAAACCTAGGCCAGTTAATCCAATAAAAAGTGCGTCTTTTCTTTTCATGGTCATCGGAACAAAGTCCCCCTCTTCAACATCTTTGGGTTTGAACCTGGGGTTGGATGACTTAATTTGGGGGTTTTTTTATTGTTTGTAATATTACTGGCTAGAATTTTATCGTTTTTCCGACCTTTTTTATTACCCTACAAAGGGTTTTATTGTTGTGTTTATTTTGTTCCTACGGAGTTGAGGTCAGAAATAGCATGTATAAACCAGGGGAACACAAAGTCTACTTTTGTCTTGGTATTGTAAAAACTGTGGACCTTTTATCTTGAAAAGGGAAAACAACTGGAGAATTAATGGCGTCCTCTAAATTTTCTAAGTATTGTTTTTTTGCATCAAGGCCGTTTTAAAAAATCAGTTATGCTCGATTCGCTTTTGCTTGCGAACCCAGCAAACACCAAAAAGAAATAGAATAGAGTGTTTATTTCGTTCTTTTCCCCCCTTTAGTTAAGCCCCCGATAGTCTAAAATAAATGTTGTCCATTCTGTTTTATGCTCTTGCTCTATGGACCCCAGGTGAAAAACCTGTGCCCGAAGAGAAAGAGTGTAAGGAGGATTCCCGTCATAGTTATACTTTCTTGCACGCCCCACAAATAGGGGGCCCTAAGCCTGATTTAAAATCCGGTTTTGTTAAAGTCTGTCATAACATTAATATTGAATTTCGTTAAGATCCTTTCAAAAGCCTTTATGTCTATTTATTTCTAAATGGATTAAAACGTTTTGTATTGGGAATGGCGCCCCCCCAGTTTAGTCAAAAAACGTTCTGAAGGTGTAATAAAAAAAAGAAATCTATACACTGACCCTCACCAAAAAGGGTCAGGATGATTTAAATGATTGCACACGATACTCCAACCCCCTTTTTGCACAAAACCAGCAAAGTTTAACTGTTTGATAAAACGCATCGGTGATGAACCACATTTTTGGGTTAGTCTTTTTTTTTAGGGGGTTAAGATATTGCTTAATGGAGTACTCCCTTTTTATGAAAAGGACAGTCTGGGTCACGAATGTCAAGAGTTCGTTCTAAATTTTTAAGGGTGGGAGTGCGGCCCAACGAATATTTGACATATTTTAAACGCGTCTTTTTATTTTGTTTTAAAAAATGTTTGTAACATTTAAAACCCAAGACAGTCCTTTGGGTTTAAAAACTGTATTGGGTACAATTGGGAACCAAAATGGTCGCACTCCATAAATTTTTACAAAGTCGTAGGGTTTAAAATAACGAAACCAAGAAAAAATAATAAGGTTTAAAGTTGTAGGGCTCAAAACAACCCGTAACAATACCTGAGGGGTTTTTACGGGTTTTGCTCATAAAAAAGCTGAGTAAATTCAGCTTACTCTCAAACTTTTCAATGCAAATCTAAAAACAATATTAACATTCAAACCTGAAGAACAGATTACTTATTTGATAAAGATAGCAAAATGTTAGGCTTTTAAAACTGACACTCAGGAGGCACTAAAAGATTTGTTGTTGCGCCAGGGCGAAATACTTTTTTAGGGGGAAAATCCCCTCGATCTTGCATTACTTCATTATCTATGTTCGTTTGGGAGCTGAGCACTGCTGAAAACTTATTTTATGGAAGTCCCTCAAAGTTTTAAAAGCCCTTCCCTCGGGAAAGTGCATATTGCGTTATGAAAATATTCAATTTCCCCAATTTTCAGTTTTTAAAAAAATTTGTTTGTGGGGAAATCGGGTCATTTCGTAAAAAATCACGACAAAACGGGGAAAAAGGAAAGTGAAAGAAAAGTTTTGAAAATAAAAAAAACCCAAAAATAATGCGGGGCCAAAAATGGGAGAA
>JAFLJL010015331.1:38604-43604 GCA_018398815.1 Conus ventricosus | reverse complement strand
CGTCCTACTACAGACAGTGAGTTGTCTGGAATATGCAGTGGCATGCAACGTCCTACTTACAGACAGTGAGTTGTCTGGAATAGCAGTGGCATGCAACGTCCTACTTACAGACAGTGAGTTGTCTGGAATATGCAGTGGCATGCAACGTCCTACTTACAGACAGTGAGTTGCTGTCTGGAATATGTAGGGGCATGCAACGTCCTACTTACTGATAGTGTGTTGCTGTCTGGAATATGTAGGGGCATGCAACGTCCTACTTACTGATAGTGTGTTGCTGTCTGGAATATGTAGGGGCATGCAACGTCCTACTTACTGATAGTGTGTTGCTGTCTGGAATATGTAGGGGCATGCAACGTCCTACTTACTGATAGTGTGTTGATGTCTGGAACCAATAAGACTGTTACTGCAACGGCATCTTTGATTTAAACGTTCTGTTTGCAGAACAGTACATGTACAAAGGAAAGATGGAAAATGCATACCGCTACTCTCGGTTTAAAAAGTACCTAAATTAAGGTATGCAAGGGAAAAAATGAATTACGGCAGTGAACCTAAAATTCTGTTCAAAATAGTTTGGTCCCAGTTTAAATCGCTCTTTAAAATGAAATAAAATTCCTCACAAAAGTTTTTGTATAGTATATGAGCACGTTTATAAAGTGTATGTGATAGCTACTCATGACTTTCGAATACAGTGCAGTGGCTTTTCTATCCCCATCTTAATTCAGCTGTTGTATTTCACTCCAAACTAATCTTTCTCATTTTCCTGGAAATGATATGTTGTTGACGGGGTAAGAAAAGAATTGGTGGTGTGGATGCTTCCAGTGAATACATTATCCATTTTCCCTTTGTATGCTGGGGCTGGCGTGTGGTGTGTGTGTGTGTGTGTGTGTGTGTGTGTGTGTGGGTGTGTGTGTGTGTGTGTGTGTGTGTGTGTGTGTGCGTGCGTGTGCGTGCGTGCGTGGGTGCGTACGCGCGCACCTTTGTATGTTTATACATGTGTTTGTTTGGTGGAAGGGAAGGGCCGGGAGGATATGAGGTGAAAATTGTCTATTATGCTAGCAAGCTATACTTTGTATGGTGAGTAGGTGTGACCAAAAACATGCAGATATTACGATTACATTATCTGCTATATATATCATAACGGACAAAAGCTCTTCGGATTAAAAGAAGTTTAAACTAAAAACGAAGTTTATTACTAAAACAAGAGAAATTATTCGCTACGCGCATGCTAGAACTATGTGAAATACTTCAGTTCTGCGTCAACAACCCTTACTGGCATTGTCAACATTTTAGTCTCAGCCCAGTGTTCTTTCCTGACCAAACAATGCCAGATTTTCCTGACCAAACAATGCCAGATTTCCTGACCAAACAATGCCAGATTTTCCTGACCAAACAATGCCAAACACTTGCCTCACAATCAGCCCAGTGTTTTTTCCTGACCAAACAATGCCAAACACTTGCCTCACAATCAGCCCAGTGTTTTTTCCTGACCAAACAATGCCAAACACTTGCCTCACAATCAGCCCAGTGTTCTTTCCTGACCAAACAATGCCAGATACTGCCTCACGATCAGAACATGTGGCGTCGTACCTTTAAAGTGCGCAGCGTAGAATGTCAAAGTAACAAACACAGACAAGCAGGCACGCACAGACGACAGACAGACAGACAGACAGACACACACACACACACACACACACACACACACACACACCACACACACACACACACACACACAAACACACTCCCTCCCTCCCGTTGATTCCCTACCTCACTCTGCCCTTCTCCCCAACACAGTAACAAGTCAAACAAAATAAAACCCACACTACCATTTTTTTCTGACACAAAGGATATCTGACGCATACTGTTTTGATTTTGTCTTTTTTTCCCTCCTGTGGTGTTAAGGATTGCGTGGAAGAGTCTGGTGACCTAGTTGCATTTGGAGGATGAGACATTGGTGTCTTGGAACAGTGTCAGGTTCCCGTCAATGCCTTTCAGGCTGAAGATGAGCCATTGGTGTCTTGGAACAGTGTGTATGGTTCCCGTCCAATGCCTTTCAGCTGAAGATGAGACATTGGTGTCTTGGAACAGTGTCAGGTTCCCGCCTATGCCTTTCAGGCTGAAGATGAGCCATTGGTGTCTGGAACAGTGTGTATGGTTCCCGTCCACTGCCTTTCAGGCTGAAGATGAGACACTGGTGCCTTGGAACAGTGTGTCAGGTTCCCGTCCACTGCTTTCAGGCCGAAGATGAGCCAAACCTGTGGGGGTCAAGTTCAGGCCTTGGCCTACTGACCCAGTGACATGTGCACCACTTGTTACAGCGCGCACGTGCACGTGAACACAACCACAGTGTCATACAGCGCATCTGTTCTCAGACTTTAAAGCATAGTCAGGATAGCCCTGTGATCCCCTTGGTGATGCTAAACACCCCATCTGTTCCCAGACTTTAAAGCAGATGCTCTCTGGGGCTGTCTTTGCCAGCAGAATGACGTCACATAGGTTTTAGCGTCACATGTTCTGATGCTGGGAAAGGCACAAAGATAAACATGGCTATAGGAACTCTAGAAAGAAAGATCGCACACACAGACACAGACACACACGTTCGCGAGACCCGTACGCACGCACGCACTTACGCACGCATGTACACCAACACACACTCACACACACACACACACACACACACACACACACACACACACACATACACACACACACACACACACACATATATATATATATATATATATATATATATATATATATATATATATAATATATATATATATATATATATATATATATTTACATAGATGTACACACACACACACACACACACACACCACACACACATATATATATATAGAGAGAGAGAGAGAGACTCTGACTCTTGACTCTTGACGCGCGCTTTCACGCCGCGCCATTTATTGTGAGGCCCTCGGCCCGTCCACAGGAGTACGGCAACATACATTTCAACATGACAGAAACGTTTGATTGAAACGTTGATTGTAACATAATTTGTTTTCTGATTAGAGTTTCTGTTCTTCCCATAAGTATTACTATTACATACGGGTTTCTCTGGTTTTTAAGGCATAGAAGATGTACATTGCAATATCTCTTATGGTTTCGGTGTTATCGGTTTTGTGTAGCAGGCTTTCCAATGTGATTGCGTTTCTGTTGCTAAAGTGTTTGAAAATGTATTTTGTTCGTAATTGCCTGTAATTTGGACACCACATTAAGAAGTGCATTTCTGTTTCCACTGTTGGCAGAAGGGGCATGTTGTTATAGCTTCATTGTCTAGTATTTTTTATTGCCATGCAGTTCGTTTATTCCTAATCGTAGTCTTGTCAACGCTTTTCTGAACTTTGCGATTGTGATTGCGCGAAAGTATTCTTCAGTTTGGTGTATAGTTTTAAAACGTATTATATGTAGTAAATCGTTCACTGTTCGCTATTTTGTTATGCCAGTTCTGTTTGTAACAATCTATGATTCTTTGTTTTAGTGTTATGATAAATGTTTGCTCGTTTCCTACGCCTTCGTTCAGCCAAACTTCAGAGAAGGCATGTGTATCCAAGCAGCGTTTAATTTCCAGTGCCCAGTTCTGTGGTTTGTCAATTTCTATTTTTTCTCTTTCATATGCCTGTCTAGGTATCCTGTCTGGAGTCATCTTCATTAATTTGAACCAATATCTGATTGCTTTTATTGAAACTATCTATACTCATCGGATATCTTCCTAGTTCACCGTATACTAAGTTGTTTGGCGTTTTCTTCCCCACCCCCATGTATCTTTTACATGCGAATAGATGTATAATTTTCCACCGCTGAATAACGAGTCAAACCCATACTTCTGCTGCGTACAGTAGCAGTGGCTTGACCTGTGTATCAAATAGCTTAAAAAATATGTTTATATCCAAATGTCCTAAGCTATACATTGTTTTCATTATTTCACCTATTTTCCCTTTCGCCCTTCCTGCATATTCTGAAAGTGAAATATCTACTGAGAGTTTAGTCGTTAGAGTGAAACCTAAGTATTTGTAGCTGTTTACTACCTCAATTTCTTCCCCTTTGTAGTTCCATTTCTCTAGTCTGCCAAGGTATCCTCCTTTTCTAAAGACCATGATTTTTGTTTTTTGGAGAGTTAACCTTTAGTCCAATGCGGTCTGAGGCTTCCTGTAGGTTCTAATTTGGTTTTGCAGACCTGCTGGTGTTTTAGCTATTAAAGCTATGTCATCAGCGAATAGAAGTGAAAAATTTCTGCCTTCCGGGGTAAGAATTGATATCCATGTCTTCCTTTAGCTGTGACATTGTCTGCAACTTCTGTAATTAGTAATGAAAAGATTAGAGGGACAGTAAACACCCTTGTTTCACTCCTGTGTGGCATTCAAAGAATTCTGTTAGTTCAGTTCCATGTCTTACACATGCTTGTACTGTTTATAGATAGCTTTTAGCATGTTAATCATCTTCGTAGTATTTTGTGTTTCTGTAGAATTTCCCAAGTTTTTCTCTATTTACTGTGTCAAACGCTTTCTGATAATCAATGAAGGCTACATACAATTTACTTCTTCTTCTGCCGTATAGGCAGTTACTTATCATAGATGTTAGTGTGAAAATATGGTCTACTGTTGAGAAATTCTTTCCTGAAGCCTGCCTGCTCTTTGCTGATTTTATTTTTGCTTCTGCCCAATCATATAGTCTTCTGTTTAATATTGCTGTGTAAATCTTGCTTATGATGCATAATAAGGAATTCCTCTATAGTTTCCTGGATTCGTCTATCTCCCTTCTTGTGTAGTGGTATGATCACCGCCCTTGACCATTCTATGGGGAAGTAGCTATCTTGATATAATTTATTGGAATAATTTCGTTAAGAATGCACTATATTTTGTCCTATGTTTTGAGAAATTCAGGAGGGATTCATCATAATACCTGGTGATTTGCCTTTTTTTCAATTTTTCTGTAGCTGATCTCTTACTTCGTTTTCGGTTATCTCTTCGTCTAATTCTTGTACATGA
>JAFLJL010015331.1:26104-33604 GCA_018398815.1 Conus ventricosus | reverse complement strand
TACTAAGTGCTCAATTGTAGATCTGCCTGCTTGGAATGCAGCTTGGTTGATAGGAATGATGCAGTTTTTATTGCAATGATGAATTAGCCTTTTTAACACTAATCTTTTCCATCAGTTTACATGTGTTAGACGTTAATGATATTGGCCGATAGCTGTTTATATCACTGAGTGGTTTTCCTTTTTATGAATAGGAATTATAATTGAGTGTTTCCAAATAGGGGCATTTTGCCACTGTCCCAACATTTTGGAAAAACAAATGTAGAAATTGTATGATATTTTGCGGGAAATGACTTAATATTTCATTTGAAATGCCATCTAATCCCACTGATGTCTTTTTATTTAGATTAATAATACACTCATTGACTTCCTGCAATGTTATAGCAGAATTTAGATAGTGATTTTCTGTTGGTTTTGGGCTATCATAGATGTTTTTCTTTTCTTCACGTTCGCGGTGTTTTTTCTTGTCCAAGGATAAGCTGTTAATGCTACTGTTGTATGCAAATAAGTCAGCAAATGCTTCAGATTTATCAAAATTTGACGGAAATTGATATTGTTTTAATTTGATCGGACAATGTGGAAAGCTAACTCCATTTTTCATTGTTTTTAATTGTGTCCAAACTTTTTGAATGTCTTTATAGTTTGATACCTCATTTTGACATACAGACGACCAATACTGCCGTTTTGCTTGTGCAATTATTCTATTTTGGTATTTTTTTGCTCTTTTTTTCTCAAAAGTTTTCAGTTTTTTCCTTAAGATTTTTTCTCTTTGTATTCTTTTGTTTTTTCTATTTTTTCTTGTTTTGCCTGTTGACATATATCATTCCACCAGACATTACCCAAATGTTTTTTTTGATTTTACAGATTTTACAGTCGGAATTGATTCTTTTGCAGCAGAGTGTACTGCTTTCTGAAGATGATCATATAACGTATCGACATCTTGATTCTCAATATTTTCTATGCTCATGTTAAATGAACTGAGTAGATATGAAAATTTTTTCCAGTTAGCAAATTTATAACAATATTTGGGAACTTTGTCATGTGTTACATCATTTGTTACAGGTCTCATATTTTCAAGAGAAATCTTAATAGGTAGATGGTCACTATTTAATGTATCATCAAGTGTCAGCCAGTCACATGATATAGCTAGTTCAGGAGATATGAATGATAAGTCGATGGCACTAGGTTTATGTTTAGGGTTGTCTGGAATACGAGTAATACTGCCATCGTTGAGAAGGTAAAGAGAGGAGTCCACTATGTTTTCAATGAAACGGTTACTGGTTATTATTTGGCATCCCTTTTCCCAGAATGGTGAATGGGCGTTAAAATCGGTGACAGTCTTTTGTCCGTTGTGTCTGCCGTTGTAACGATGTACATAGCATCACATTATATAGCATCGGGTGAGGATTTTGCTGTTGTGTCTGTCGTTGCGATGATGCACATAGCATCTCATTATATAGCATTACATAGCATCACACTACATGGCATCGGGTGACAGTCTTTTGTCCGTTGTGTCTGTCGTTGTAATGATGTACTTAGCATCACATTATGTAGCATCAGGTGACAGTAGGAAAGCCGGAAGACTCTTCAGTTTGCCGGAATGCACGATCCTAATCTTCCTCCGACCCCTTCCCCACCCTGAACGTCATCCTGACCAAACCTGATCTGACCCCCATCCAGATCCGAACCCTCACCCAATCCGGACAGTATGAATCCTATTACACACACAAAAAGGGGGGAAAAGAATAAGAACAAAAGCCTCCACTGATAGATTTGGCTTGTCGTGTTTTGGCAGTGGAGTTGTCTTTTCCTTATTCCACCAGTAGAGGAAAGAACGTCAACCGTTTTCTAACCGTGCGTTGATACCATTTAATAAGAAAAAGTATAAAAAGGATCCGTGTTAAAGGACCAGATCAAAGGCAGACTCAGATCAATGTTATAGGACCGGATCAGACAGCAGACCAAGGATCCGCGTTAAAGGACCGGATCAGAGAGCATACCAAGGATCCGTGTTAAAGGACCGAATCAAAGAGCCGACCAAGGATCCGTGTTAAAGGACCGGATCAGAGGGCGGACCAAGGATCCGTGTTAAAGGACCAGATCAAAAGGCAGACTCAGGATCAATGTTATAGGACCGGATCAGACAGCAGACCAAGGATCTGTGTTAAAGGACCGAATCAGAGAGCCGATCAAGGATCCGTGTTAAAGGACCGGATCAGAGGGCGGACCAAGGATCTGTGTTAAAGGACCGGATCAGAGGGCGGACCAAGGATCCGTGTTAAAGGACCGGATCAGAGGGCGGACCAAGGATCCGTGTTAAAGGATTGGATAGAGGGCGGACCAAGGATCCGTGTTAAAGGACTCGATCAAAAGGTGGACCAAGGATCCGTGTTAAAGGACCAGATGAAAGGGCGGACCAAGGATCCGTGTTAAAGGACCGGATCAAAGGGCGGACCAAGGATCTGTGTTAAGGGACCGGATCAGACGGCGGACCAAGGATCCGTATTAAGGGACAGGATGAAGAGGCGGACCAAGCATCCCTGTTAAAGGGCCGCATTAAAGGGGGGTGGGCGGGGGGGGGGAGGGCCGGGATCCCAACAGACAGCTTACTACTACTACTCCGCCGAAGATGAACACTGTGAAGACACTGTGTGCTACCAGCTCTGACAATATGTTCTAATGGCGTTATGGTGATATCTATCATGAAATTTTTGGTATTTCCTACATTGTATTTAGAAGGGGGTAAGAGAGAAAGGAAGAGGAAAAGGGAGTAACCCTTTCAACCCGTGCCGAGGTTTCCACACATGGCAGCGAGGTAATAGCGGAACCACGATCCGTTCGACGTCGGCGGTGTACTCTCCCTTGCCCTTTCAGTTGATACTTCGTCTGTTCTCAACATATGGATCATCATCATCATCACCACCATTATCATCGTCATCATTACTACTACTACTACTACTGATGCTGCTGCTACTTCTACTACTACTACAACCACTTGTGTGCTTGAATGCATTAAGCGTGTGTGTGTGTGTGTTGTGTGTGTGTGTGTGTGTGTGTGTGTGTGTGTGTGTGTGTGTGTGTGTGTGTGTGTGTGATTCACAGTCCGTAATTACTTGTCCCATTATTTTATTTTTTTTAGAATAAGGTTAGCAAGGCTTTATGTGCTCTTTCGTTTCACCCATAAAAAGATTCGTTCGTTCTTCGTTCGTTCACTCCATCTCCCATTGTAACCTGTCATTCACTCTCTGTCATGCATCAAAATAATAGGATTTTATGAACGCTCCCCTCTCCTCGCTCCTATTTTCTTAAAGTCTTATATCACCAAGTGTGAACAGACTCTGAATTAAAGAACTCACTCACTCACTCTCTGTCAGTATACTATAGCTCACTGTCTCTCTTCGTTCGTCGTTCGTTCACTCTATCTCCCGTTGGCAATCTGTCATTCACACTCCCTTGTTGTCAATCTGTCGTTCACTCTCTATTGTCGGTGATCTGTCGTTTACTCTCTCTCTCTCTCTCTCTCTCTCTCTCCTCTCTCTCTCACTCTCTCTCTCTCTCTCTCTCCCCCTCTCACTGGAAATATGTTCTTTCATTAGTGATCTATCGTTCATTTTTCTCGTTAGCAATCTGTTGTTCTCTCTTTCTCTTTGGTGATCCCATCTCTCTCTCCCTCCCTCCTCTCTCTCTCTCTCTCTCTCCTCTCTCTCTCTCTCTCTCTCTCTCTCTCTCCTCTCCTCTCTCTTGGCCTTTGCTTTTCTGTTCTAGTGTTACGTTAAATAATGAGTTAACCCCTTTCTTGGAAATGTCTTGAAAATGACACGACTTTAAAATGTCGCCTGATAAGATGTGATGGCCATGACACAGTTGTCTTCCTTCCTCTGTGGGCATGACACAGTTGTCTTCCTTCCTCTGTGGGGGCCATGACAGAGTTCTCTTCCTTCCTCTGTGGGGTCATGACACAGTTGTCTTCCTTCCTCTGTGGGCCATCACACAGTTGTCTTCCTTCCTCTGTGGGTCCACTACACAGTTGTCTTCCTTCCTCTGTGGGGGCATGACACAGTTGTCTTCCTTCCTCTGTGGGGGCCATGACAGAGTTCTCTTCCTTCCTCTGTGGGGTCATGACACAGATGTCTTCCTTCCTCTGTGGGCCATCACACAGTTGTCTTCCTTCCTCTGTGGGTCCACTACACAGTTGTCTTTCTTCCTCTGTGGGGCATGACACAGTTTGTCTTCCTTCCTCTGTGGGGCCATCACACAGTTGTCTTCCTTCCTCTGTGGGCCATCACACAGTTGTCTTCCTTCCTCTGTGGGTCCACTACACAGTTGTCTTCCTTCCTTTGTGGGACCATCACACAGTTGTCTTCCTTCCTCTGTGGGGCCATCACACAGTTGTCTTCCTTCCCCTGTGGGACCATCACACAGTTGTCTTCCTTCCTCTGTGGGACCATCACACAGTTGTCTTCCTTACTCTGTGGGACCATCACACAGTTGTCTTCCTTCCTCTGTGGGACCATCACACAATTGTCTTCCTTCTTCTGTGGGGGCATGACACAGTTGTCTTCCTTCCTTTGTGGGACCATCACACATTTGTCTTCCTTAATCTGTGGGACCATCAAAGAGTTGTCTTCCTTCCCTGTGGGGCCATCACACAGTTGTCTTCCTTACTCTGTGGGGCCATGACACAGTTGTATTCCTTCCTCTGTGGGACCATCACACAATTGTCTTCCTTCTTCTGTGGGGGCATGACACAGTTGTCTTCCTTCCTCTGTGGGGCCATCACACAGTTGTCTTCCTTACTCTGTGGGGGCCATGACACAGTTGTCTTCCTTCTTCTGTGGGGCATGACACAGTTGTCTTCCTTCCTCTGTGGGGCCATCACACAGTTGTCTTCCTTACTCTGTGGGGCCATCACACAGTTGTCTTCCTTCTTCTGTGGGGGCATGACACAGTTGTCTTCCTTCCTCTGTGGGACCATCACACAGTTGTCTTCCATCCTCTGTGGGGCCATCACACAGTTGTCTTCCTTCCTCTGTGGGGCCATCACACAGTTGTCTTCCTTACTCTGTGGGGCCATCACACAGTTGTCTTATCCTATCAGGTCTTCTTTTTTCTGCCTGCTCCCAACCCCAAGGTCCACCTTCATCCACTCCCCCCTCACCCACCCCAAGTTCCATCTTCATCCACTCCCCCCCTCACCCACCCCAAGTTCCATCTTCATCCATTCCCCCCTCACCCACCCCATGCTCCACCTTCATCCACTCCCTCCCCCTCACCCACCCCATGCTCCACCTTCATCCACTTCCCCCCCCCTCACCCACCCATGCTCCACCTTCATCCACTCCCCCCCCCCCCACCCACCCCATGCTCCATCTTCATCCACTCCCCCCTCACCCACCCCAAGTTCCATCTTCATCCACTCCCCCCTCACCCACCCCATGCTCCATCTTCATCCACCCCCCCCCCCTCACCCACCCCATGCTCCATCTTCATCCACTCCCCCCTCACCCACCCCAAGCTCCATCTTCATCCACTCCCCCCCCTCACCCACCCAAGCTCCACATTCATCCACTCCCTCCCGCTCACCCACCCCATGCTCCATCTTCATCCACTCCCCCCCCCCTCTCCCCCCAAGCTCCATCTTCATCCACTCCCCCTCACCCACCCCATGCTCCATCTTCATCCACTCCCCCCTCACCCACCCCATGCTCCATCTTCATCCACTCCCCCCTCACCCACCCGATGCTCCATCTTCATCCACTCCCCCCTCACCCACCCCATGCTCCATCTTCATCCACTCCCCCTTCACCCACCCCAAGTTCCATCTTCATCCACTGCCCCCCCCCCTCACCCACCCCATGCTCCATCTTCATCCACTGCCCCCCCCCCTCCTCACCCACCCCATGCTCCATCTTCATCCACTCCCCCCTCATCCCACCCCAAGCTCCATCTTCATCCACTCCCCTCACCCACCCCAAGCTCCATCTTCATCCACTCCCCCCTCACCCACCCCATGCTCCATCTTCATCCACTCCCCCCCCCCCTCACCCACCCCATGCTCCATCTTCATCCACTCCCCCCTCACCCACCCCATGCTCCATCTTCATCCACTCCCCCCCCCTCACCCACCCCAGCTCCATCTTCATCCACTCCCCCCCTCACCCACCCCATGCTCCATCTTCATCCACTCCCTCCCCCCTCACCCACCCATGCTCCATCTTCATCCACTCCCCCTCACCCACCCCATGCTCCATCTTCATCCACTCCCCCCTCACCCACCCCATCCCACCTTCATCCACTCCCCCCCTCACCCACCCCAAGTTCCATCTTCATCCACTCCCCCCTCACCCACCCCAAGTTCCATCTTCATCCACTCCCCCCCCTCACCCCCCCAAGCTCCACCTTCATCCACTCCCCCCCCTCACCCACCCCAGCTCCACATCTTCACCACTCCCCCCCTCCCTCACCCACCCCATGCTCCATTCTTCATCCACTCCCCCCCCCCCCACCCTCCCCAAGCTCCACCTTCATCCACTCCCCACCTCACCCACCCCAAGCTCCATCTTCATCCACTCCCCCCCCCACCCACCCCATGCTCCATCTTCATCCACTCCCCCCCCCTCACCCACTCCCATACCTCCATCTTCATCCACTCTCACCCCCCTCACCCACCCCCCAAGCTCCACCTTTATCCACTCCCCCCTCACCCACCCCAAGCTCCACCTTCATCTACTCCTCCCTCCTCACCCACCCCATGCTCCATCTTCATCCACTCCCCCCCCCCTCACCCACCCAACTCCACCTTCATCCACTCCCCACCTCACCCACCCCAAGCTCCACCTTCATCCACTCCCCGCCCCACCCACCCCAAGCTCCACCTTCATCCACTCCCCCCCTCCCCTCACCCACCCCAAGCTCCACATTCATCCCCCCCCCCCTCACCCACCCCAAGCTCCACATTCATCCACTCCTCCCCCCTCACCCACCCCAAGCCCATTCATCCACTCCCCCCTCACCCACCCCATGCTCCATCTTCATCCACTCCCCCCCCCCCACCCACCCCATGCTCCATCTTCATCCACTCCCCCCTCACCCACCCCATGCTCCCTTCATCCACTCCCCCCCCTCACCCACCCCATGCTCCACCTTCTCCACTCCCCCACCCCCCCTTTTCCATCCCCACCCCCCCCCCCTCCCCCCCCCCAAACCATTTTCACCCAAATCCCCCCCCCCCCCCCCCAAACCCATTTCATCCCCCCCCCCCTCACCCCCCCAAGCCCCTCTTCCCCTCCCCCCCCCCTCACCCACCCCATCCCCACTTCACCCCCCCCCCCCCCCCCCCCCCCCAAACCCCCCCTTCCCCTCCCCCTCACCCACCCCACCTCCATTTTCCCACCCCCCCCCCCCCCCCCCTCCCCCCCTTTTTTTCCCCCCTCCCCCCCACCCCCCCCTTTCCATCCCCCCCCCCCCCCCACCCCCCCCCCCTTATCCACTCCCCCCCCCCCC
>JAFLJL010015331.1:22500-25104 GCA_018398815.1 Conus ventricosus | reverse complement strand
CGCACCCATGAAAATTTTACAAAGTCGTGGGGTTATATAAGCGAAACCAAGAACAATATAGGTTAAAAGTTTGGGTCAAAGCTAACCAGTTAACAATACCTGATGGTTTATTACGGGTTTTGCTCACTAAAAGAAGCAAATGAGTAACTTCAGCATTACTCTCAAACTTAACAATGCAAATTAAAAACAAAAATTAACATTCAAACCTGAAGAAGCAGATTACTTATTTGATAAAGAGTAGCTAAATGTTAGGCTTTGAAGCTGACACTCAGGAGGACACTAAAAGTTTTGGTTGTGCGCCAGACGAAACTACTTTTGAGGGGGAAAATCCGCTCGATCTTGCATTAAAATTCATTACTCTATGTTCGTTTAGAGGAGCTGAGCACTGCTGAAAACTTATATGATGGAAGTCCCCAAATGTTTTAAGAGCCTCCATCGGGGAAAGCTGCAATTGCGATTATGAAAATATAAAATTTCCTAATTTACAGTTTTAAAGATTAGTTTGTGGGGAAGTCGGATCATTTCGTATAAAAATCACAGACAAAACGGGGAAAGACGTAAAATGGTGATAACCTGCACATTGTTTTAGAAATAAAATAATAAGTTGTTCTAAAAATAATGTCGCGTGGGCAGATAATCGGGAGTTACATTTGGCGCCTGTGAGGTGTATAACTTTAGAAATTTAAAAGACCTTGCAGACGTTGCCAGACTTTGAACAGAAGTGGATAGGCGCTTTGTATGGTTTTGAGTACACTAAGATGGTGATTATAAACGCAAAGAGGTTGGCGACAGCAAAAATTTTCCTAACTAGAACGCTGCGCAATCTAGAAGCAAATAATGTTGGCCAGTAGAATATAAAATAGTTCGAAAACTGACCTCAAATGGCACTTAGAACCATATTTAGAATGGGAAATAAAATTGAATTCATAAGCCCTTTTACATTTTTTAGCCGTCAAAAAAGTTTCAGAAAAGCATTCAACATGGCCCTTTACATGTAAGTCTTATCCCGATGGATCAATAGTCGGAAAGAAATTGAAATAAACCCTTTATGAGAAAAAACAGTACATCCTCCACAGAAGAGAAACGGTTTTAAAAAAAGTTCTACAAAATTTCAGTTTTTTCCAAGCAGAAAATTAGGAGATGCGTTCACAATGATATTTGAAATTTCTGTCTTTAAAGATGTAGAGAGGGATGGGGTTGTGGGCGTTAGTGATGACCTTATAAAAGGAATTAATATTAGCTGGCAAAACTTAGACGTTAAACGTCTTAAAGTTATCATCGTCGTTCTTCATAATGGTGAGGATATTAAGGTCATAACAACAAGCAACAAAATCAATGTTGACTTAAATAGAAAAATCTTACAGAACTGAATTGGATTAATTTTACACATTTAGGCCTCATAGGGTTTTATTATACTGAACAGTTTTGACGGAGAGTATGATAAACATAATAACTGGATTTAGATTAAGTTCTGTTATAAAACTATGGAGCAGTTAAACTTATGACAAAAACCCTCATTGTTCTTTAAATTTGTGGACAAACTGGTTGTGGAAAAACAATATTTATCCTCAACCTGTTACAAACAGTTTATCGTTATAATTTTGATCATATTGTAATTTTTCTGCCCAACACTTAAATGGAACAAAGCATATCATGATAGAAGGTTTATATGGACTGATAATAACATATTTTTAGTTGATCCCAGCAATAAACTGGTGAGTGTCTAGAACGCTTTTTTATTGTTTGAAGGAACGCAGACACTATTTATTTAGATGAATGTTCGGCAAAAAAGACATAGTTAAAAAAAGAAACACTTTGTCAAAACTGGCTTTCAGTGGAAGACATGCTGGGATAAGTGTGTGGATTTTTTTGCAAAAATATAACTCAGTTTTAAAAGATTTAGAGAACAGTTAAAGACTGTAGTTTTTTTCACATGAAAGCAGAGATGCATTTGATGAATGTTTGCGTGAAATGATGGTTATTGAAAATGATCAAGGAAAAAAACAGAATTAAGCAAAAACTGAAATCTGAAAAGTTTAGTAAATTAGTATAAAAACGGATAAAACCTACACAGTATGTTTGTTTGTAGATAATCGTTATTTTTTGGTTATTGAGTCTTACTTGTCAGAGAACAGCAATTTACCAATCCCGGGTCACTTCGTCCGAACTGGTTGAGGCGAAGTGAGCCAGGATTGGTAAAATGGGTGTTCTCTACTCCCCTAAAACAGACTTGACTCATTTTAATTCTGATGAGGTTCATTTCAACATTAATTTGAACGACTTATTTCTGTGGAGACTTAACTCTCAGTCACAGTTCAGTCTCTCTCTGTCTTGGTCTCTCTGCCTCTGTCTCTCTCTGTATGTGTGCGTGCGCGTGTGTGTATGTATGCATGCGTGCGTGCGAGCGCGCGCGCGCGCGAGTGTGTGTGTGTGTGTGTGTGTGTGTGTGTGTGTGTGTGTGTGTGTGTGTGTGTGTTTGTGTGTGTGTGTGTGTGTGTGTGTGTGTGTGTGTGTGTGTGTGTGTGTGTGTGTGTGTGTGTGTGTGCGTGCGTGCGTGCGTGCGTGCGTGCGTGCGTGTGTTTTTCACATACCACCGGAGCACCG
>JAFLJL010015331.1:15000-17500 GCA_018398815.1 Conus ventricosus | reverse complement strand
CTACCATTTTTTTCTGACACAAAGGATATCTGACGCATACTGTTTTTGATTTGTCTTTTTTTCCCTCCTGTGGTGTTAAGGATTGCGTGGAAGAGTCTGGTGACCTAGTTGCATTTGGAGGATGAGACATTGGTGTCTTGGAACAGTGTCAGGTTCCCGTCAATGCCTTTCAGGCTGAAGATGAGCCATTGGTGTCTTGGAACAGTGTGTATGGTTCCCGTCCAATGCCTTTCAGGCTGAAGATGAGACATTGGTGTCTTGGAACAGTGTCAGGTTCCCGCCTATGCCTTTCAGGCTGAAGATGAGCCATTGGTGTCTTGGAACAGTGTGTATGGTTCCCGTCCACTGCCTTTCAGGCTGAAGATGAGACACTGGTGCCTTGGAACAGTGTGTCAGGTTCCCGTCCACTGCCTTTCAGGCCGAAGATGAGCCAAACCTGTGGGGGTCAAGTTCAGGCCTTGGCCTACTGACCCAGTGACATGTGCACCACTTGTTACAGCGCGCACGTGCACGTGAACACACCACGTGTCATACAGCGCATCTGTTCTCAGACTTTAAAGCATAGTCAGGATAGCCCTGTGATCCCCTTGGTGATGCTAAACACCCATCTGTTCCCAGACTTTAAAGCAGATGCTCTTCTTGGTGCTGTCTTTGCCAGCAGAATGACGTCACATAGGTTTTAGCGTCACATTGTTCTGATGCTGGGAAAGGCACAAAGATAAACATGGCTATAGGAACTCTAGAAAGAAAGATCGCACACACAGACACAGACACACACGTTCGCGAAGACCCGTACGCACGCACGCACTTACGCACGCATGTACACACACACACACACACACACACACACACACACACACACACACACACACACACACACATACACACACACACACACACACACATATATATATATATATATATATATATATATATAATATATATATATATATATATATATATATATATATATATATTTACATAGATGTACACACACACACACACACACACACACACACACATATATATATATATAGAGAGAGAGAGAGAGACTCTGACTCTTGACTCTTGACGCGCGCTTTCACGCCGCGCCATTTATTGTGAGGCCCTCGGCCCGTCCACAGGAGTACGCAACATACATTTCAACATGACAGAAACGTTTGATTGAAACGTTGATTGTAACATAATTTGTTTTCTGATTAGAGTTTCTGTTCTTCCCATAAGTATTACTATTACATACGGGTTTCTCTGGTTTTTAAGGCATAGAAGATGTACATTGCAATATCTCTTATGGTTTCGGTGTTATCGTTTTGTAGCAGGCTTTCCAATGTGATTGCGTTTCTGTTGCTAAAGTGTTTGAAAATGTATTTTGTTCGTAATTGCCTGTAATTTGGACACCACATTAAGAAGTGCATTTCTGTTTCCACTGTTGGGCAGAAGGGGCATGTTGTTATAGCTTCATTGTCTATGTATTTTTTATTGCCATGCAGTTTCGTTTATTCCTAATCGTAGTCTTGTCAACGCTTTTCTGAACTTTGCGATTGTGATTGCGCGAAAGTATTCTTCAGTTGGTGTATAGTTTTAAACGTATTATATGTAGTAAATCGTTCACTGTTCGCTATTTTGTTATGCCAGTTCTGTTTGTAACAATCTATGATTCTTTGTTTTAGTGTTATGATAAATGTTTGCTCGTTTCCTACGCCTTCGTTCAGCCAAACTTCAGAGAAGCCATGTGTATCCAAGCAGCGTTTAATTTCCAGTGCCCAGTTCTGTGGTTTGTCAATTTCTTTTTTCTCTTTCATATGCCTGTCTAGGTATCCTGTCTGGAGTCATCTTCATTAATTTGAACCAATATCTGATTGCTTTTATTGAACTATCTATACTCATCGGATATCTTCCTAGTTCACCGTATACTAAGTTGTTTGGCGTTTTCTTCCCCACCCCCATGTATCTTTTACATGCGAATAGATGTATAATTTTCCACCGCTGAATAACGAGTCAAACCCCATACTTCTGCTGCGTACAGTAGCAGTGGCTTGACCTGTGTATCAAATAGCTTAAAAAATATGTTTATATCCAAATGTCCTAAGCTATACATTGTTTTCATTATTTCACCTATTTTCCCTTTCGCCCTTCCTGCATATTCTGAAAGTGAAATATCTACTGAGAGTTTAGTCGTTAGAGTGAAACCTAAGTATTTGTAGCTGTTTACTACCTCAATTTCTTCCCCTTTGTAGTTCCATTTCTCTAGTCTGCCAAGGTATCCTCCTTTTCTAAAGACCATGATTTTTGTTTTTTGGAGATTAACCTTTAGTCCAATGCGGTCTGAGGCTTCCTGTAGGTTCTTAATTTGGTTTGCAGACCTGCTGGTGTTTTAGCTATTAAAGCTATGTCATCAGCGAATAGAAGTGAAAATATTTCTGCCTTTCCGGGTAAGAATTGATATCCATGTCTTCCTTTAGCTGTGACATTGTCTGCAACTTCTGTAATTAGTAATGAA
>JAFLJL010015331.1:0-10000 GCA_018398815.1 Conus ventricosus | reverse complement strand
AACGATTTCGAATCCTGTCCCCAAGATTGTTTGCTAATTATTTTTAGGAAATTCAAGCTCTTTCTTGCTTTGTTTAAAATATATTCAATATGAGCGTTCCAAGATAACTTACTACTTAAGATAACACCCAAAAATTTGACACTTTTTGCATAGTTTAAAACAATGCCATCCAGCGTGAAAGTAGGAAGTTGTCCTGGATCGTAACCAGCATTAAAAAGAATCATATTAGTTTTTTCTGGGGAAAGAGAAAGACCATTTACATTTAAAAAATCACTGATCTTATTTAATTCAAGTTGATACTTTATTTTGATGTAATTTAATGATCTTGATGGTGTATTTCTTTTCATTGTCACTTTGTCCATAGGCATATATCATCAGCAAATTGAGCCACTTCAGTATCTTTAGAAAGACCTTTAGGGAGGTCAGAGATTAAAATATTAAATAATATTGGGGAAATTACTGAACCTTGGGGTAAACCCATTTGTAAGGGTCTTGGGTTGGAATACGTATTTCCTATTTTTGCTTGAATGTGCCTACCTTGTAGAAAATCTTGAATAAAATTGTATATGTTCCCACTGATTCCGATATTCTTTATTTTGTACATTAGTCGTTTGTGCCACACTTGTTCATAGGCTTTACGAATGTCAAAAAAAGTAGCGAGGACGTTCTTACGACGTGCAAATTGATGTTTTAACGTGTGTTGTAAGTTTTACTAAGTGCTCAATTGTAGATCTGCCTGCTTGGAATGCAGCTTGGTTGATAGGAATGATGCAGTTTTTATTGCAATGATGAATTAGCCTTTTTAACACTATCTTTTCCATCAGTTTACATGTGTTAGACGTTAATGATATTGGCCGATAGCTGTTTATATCACTGAGTGGTTTTCCTTTTTTATGAATAGGAATTATAATTGAGTGTTTCCAAATTAGGGGCATTTTGCCACTGTCCCAACATTTTTGGAAAAACAAATGTAGAAATTGTATGATATTTTGCGGGAAATGACTTAATATTTCATTTGAAATGCCATCTAATCCCACTGATGTCTTTTTATTTAGATTAATAATACACTCATTGACTTCCTGCAATGTTATAGCAGAATTTAGATAGTGATTTTCTGTTGGTTTGGGCTATCATAGATGTTTTCTTTTCTTCACGTTCGCGGTGTTTTTTCTTGTCCAAGGATAAGCTGTTAATGCTACTGTTGTATGCAAATAAGTCAGCAAATGCTTCAGATTTATCAAAATTTGACGGAAATTGATATTGTTTTAATTTGATCGGACAATGTGGAAAGCTAACTCCATTTTTCATTGTTTTTAATTGTGTCCAAACTTTTTGAATGTCTTTATAGTTTGATACCTCATTTTGACATACAGACGACCAATACTGCCGTTTTGCTTGTGCAATTATTCTATTTTGGTATTTTTTTGCTCTTTTTTTCTCAAGAAGTTTTTCAGTTTTTTCCTTAAGATTTTTTCTCTTTTGTATTCTTTTGTTTTTTTCTATTTTTTCTTGTTTTGCCTGTTGACATATATCATTCCACCAGACATTACCCAAATGTTTTTTTTGATTTACAGATTTTACAGTCGGAATTGATTCTTTTGCAGCAGAGTGTACTGCTTTCTGAAGATGATCATATAAACGTATCGACATCTTGATTCTCAATATTTTCTATGCTCATGTTAAATGAACTGAGTAGATATGAAAATTTTTTCCAGTTAGCAAATTTATAACAATATTTGGGAACTTTGTCATGTGTTACATCATTTGTTACAGGTCTCATATTTTCAAGAGAAATCTTAATAGGTAGATGGTCACTATTTAATGTATCATCAAGTGTCAGCCAGTCACATGATATAGCTAGTTCAGGAGATATGAATGATAAGTCGATGGCACTAGGTTTATGTTTAGGGTTGTCTGGAATACGAGTAATACTGCCATCGTTTTAGAAGGTAAAGAGAGGAGTCCACTATGTTTTCAATGAAACGGTTACTGGTTATTATTTGGCATCCCTTTTCCCAGAATGGTGAATGGGCGTTAAAATCGGGTGACAGTCTTTTGTCCGTTGTGTCTGCCGTTGTAACGATGTACATAGCATCACATTATATAGCATCGGGTGAGGGATTTTGCTTGTTGTGTCTGTCGTTGCGATGATGCACATAGCATCTCATTATATAGCATTACATAGCATCACACTACATGGCATCGGGTGACAGTCTTTTGTCCGTTGTGTCTGTCGTTGTAATGATGTACTTAGCATCACATTATGTAGCATCAGGTGACAGTAGGAAAGCCGGAAGACTCTTCAGTTTGCCGGAATGCACGATCCTAATCTTCCTCCGACCCCTTCCCCACCCTGAACGTCATCCTGACCAAACCTGATCTGACCCCCATCCAGATCCGAACCCTCACCCAATCCGGACAGTATGAATCCTATTACACACACAAAAAGGGGGGAAAAGAATAAGAACAAAAGCCTCCACTGATAGATTTGGCTTGTCGTGTTTTGGCAGTGGAGTTGTCTTTTCCTTATTCCACCAGTAGAGGAAAGAACGTCAACCGTTTTCTAACCGTGCGTTGATACCATTTAATAAGAAAAAGTATAAAAGGATCCGTGTTAAAGGACCAGATCAAAGGGCAGACTCAGGATCAATGTTATAGGACCGGATCAGACAGCAGACCAAGGATCCGCGTTAAAGGACCGATCAGAGAGCAGACCAAGGATCCGTGTTAAAGGACCGAATCAAAGAGCCGACCAAGGATCCGTGTTAAAGGACCGGATCAGAGGGCGGACCAAGGATCCGTGTTAAAGGACCAGATCAAAAGGCAGACTCAGGATCAATGTTATAGGACCGGATCAGACAGCAGACCAAGGATCTGTGTTAAAGGACCGAATCAGAGAGCCGATCAAGGATCCGTGTTAAAGGACCGGATCAGAGGGCGGACCAAGGATCTGTGTTAAAGGACCGGATCAGAGGGCGACCAAGGATCCGTGTTAAAGGACCGGATCAGAGGGCGGACCAAGGATCCGTGTTAAGGATTGGATAGAGGGCGGACCAAGGATCCGTGTTAAAGGACTCGATCAAAAGGTGGACCAAGGATCCGTGTTAAAGGACCAGATGAAAGGGCGGACCAAGGATCCGTGTTAAAGGACCGGATCAAAGGGCGGACCAAGGATCTGTGTTAAGGGACCGGATCAGACGGCGGACCAAGGATCCGTATTAAGGGACAGGATGAAGAGGCGGACCAAGCATCCCTGTTAAAGGGCCGCATTAAAGGGGGGTGGGCGGGGGGAGGGCCGGGATCCCAACAGACAGCTTACTACTACTACTCCGCCGAAGATGAACACTGTGAAGACACTGTGTGCTACCAGCTCTGACAATATGTTCTAATGGCGTTATGGTGATATCTATCATGAAATTTTTGGTATTTCCTACATTGTATTTTAGAAGGGGGGTAAGAGAGAAAGGAAGAGGGAAAAGGGAGGTAACCCTTTCAACCCGTGCCGAGGTTTCCACACATGGCAGCGAGGTAATAGCGGAACCACGATCCGTTCGACGTCGGCGGTGTACTCTCCCTTGCCCTTTCAGTTGATACTTCGTCTGTTCTCAACATATGGATCATCATCATCATCACCACCATTATCATCGTCATCATTACTACTACTACTACTACTGATGCTGCTGCTACTTCTACTACTACTACAACCACTTGTGTGCTTGAATGCATTAAGCTGTGTGTGTGTGTGTGTGTGTGTGTGTGTGTGTGGTGTGTGTGTGGTGTGTGTGTGTGTGTGTGTGTGTGTGTGTGTGATTCACAGTCCGTAATTACTTGTCCCATTATTTTATTTTTTTAGAATAAGGTTAGCAAGGCTTTATGTGCTCTTTCGTTTCACCCATAAAAAGATTCGTTCGTTCTTCGTTCGTTCACTCCATCTCCCATTGTAACCTGTCATTCACTCTCTGTCATGCATCAAAATAATAGGATTTTTATGAACGCTCCCCTTCTCCTCGCTCCTAATTTCTTAAAGTCTTATATCACCAAGTGTGAACAGACTCTGAATTAAAGAACTCACTCACTCACTCTCTGTCAGTATACTATAGCTCACTGTCTCTCTTCGTTCGTCGTTCGTTCACTCTATCTCCCGTTGGCAATCTGTCATTCACACTCCCTTGTTGTCAATCTGTCGTTCACTCTCTATTGTCGGTGATCTGTCGTTTACTCTCTCTCTCTCTCTCTCTCTCTCTCCTCTCTCTCTCTCTCTCTCTCTCTCTCTCTCTCCCCCTCTCACTGGAAATATGTTCTTTTCATTAGTGATCTATCGTTCAGTTTTTCTCGTTAGCAATCTGTTGTTCTCTCTTTCTCTTTGGGGATCCCATCTCTCTCTCCCCCTCTCTCTCCTCTCTCTCTCTCTCTCTCTCTCTCTCCTCTCTCTCTTCTCTCTCTCTCCTCTCTCTCTGGCCTTTGCTTTTCTGTTCTAGTGTTACGTTAAATAATGAGTTAACCCCTTTCTTGGAAATGTCTTGAAAATGACACGACTTTAAAATGTCGCCTGATAAGATGTGATGGCCATGACACAGTTGTCTTCCTTCCTCTGTGGGGGCATGACACAGTTGTCTTCCTTCCTCTGTGGGGGCCATGACAGAGTTCTCTTCCTTCCTCTGTGGGGTCATGACACAGTTGTCTTCCTTCCTCTGTGGGCCATCACACAGTTGTCTTCCTTCCTCTGTGGTCCACTACACAGTTGTCTTCCTTCCTCTGTGGGGGCATGACACAGTTGTCTTCCTTCCTCTGTGGGGGCCATGACAGAGTTCTCTTCCTTCCTCTGTGGGGTCATGACACAGATGTCTTCCTTCCTCTGTGGGCCATCACACAGTTGTCTTCCTTCCTCTGTGGGTCCACTACACAGTTGTCTTTCTTCCTCTGTGGGGGCATGACACAGTTGTCTTCCTTCCTCTGTGGGGCCATCACACAGTTGTCTTCCTTCCTCTGTGGGCCATCACACAGTTGTCTTCCTTCCTCTGTGGGTCCACTACACAGTTGTCTTCCTTCCTTTGTGGGACCATCACACAGTTGTCTTCCTTCCTCTGTGGGGCCATCACACAGTTGTCTTCCTTCCCCTGTGGGACCATCACACAGTTGTCTTCCTTCCTCTGTGGGACCATCACACAGTTGTCTTCCTTACTCTGTGGGACCATCACACAGTTGTCTTCCTTCCTCTGTGGGACCATCACACAATTGTCTTCCTTCTTCTGTGGGGGCATGACACAGTTGTCTTCCTTCCTTTGTGGGACCATCACACATTTGTCTTCCTTAATCTGTGGGACCATCAAAGAGTTGTCTTCCTTCCTCTGTGGGGCCATCACACAGTTGTCTTCCTTACTCTGTGGGGCCATGACACAGTTGTATTCCTTCCTCTGTGGGACCATCACACAATTGTCTTCCTTCTTCTGTGGGGGCATGACACAGTTGTCTTCCTTCCTCTGTGGGGCCATCACACAGTTGTCTTCCTTACTCTGTGGGGGCCATCACACAGTTGTCTTCCTTCTTCTGTGGGGGCATGACACAGTTGTCTTCCTTCCTCTGTGGGGCCATCACACAGTTGTCTTCCTTACTCTGTGGGGCCATCACACAGTTGTCTTCCTTCTTCTGTGGGGGCATGACACAGTTGTCTTCCTTCCTCTGTGGGACCATCACACAGTTGTCTTCCATCCTCTGTGGGGCCATCACACAGTTGTCTTCCTTCCTCTGTGGGGCCATCACACAGTTGTCTTCCTTACTCTGTGGGGGCCATCACACAGTTGTCTTATCCTATCAGGTCTTCTTTTTTCTGCCTGCTCCCAACCCCAAGGTCCACCTTCATCCACTCCCCCCTCACCCACCCCAAGTTCCATCTTCATCCACTCCCCCCTCACCCACCCCAAGTTCCATCTTCATCCATTCCCCCCTCACCCACCCCATGCTCCACCTTCATCCACTCCCTCCCCCTCACCCACCCCATGCTCCACCTTCATCCACTCCCCCCCCTCACCCACCCATGCTCCACCTTCATCCACTCCCCCCCCCCACCCACCCCATGCTCCATCTTCATCCACTCCCCCCTCACCCACCCCAAGTTCCATCTTCATCCACTCCCCCCTCACCCACCCCATGCTCCATCTTCATCCACTCCCCCCCCCCTCACCCACCCCATGCTCCATCTTCATCCACTCCCCCCTCACCCACCCCAAGCTCCATCTTCATCCACTCCCCCCCCCTCACCCACCCAAGCTCCACATTCATCCACTCCCTCCCGCTCACCCACCCCATGCTCCATCTTCATCCACTCCCCCCCCCTCTCCCCCCAAGCTCCATCTTCATCCACTCCCCCTCACCCACCCCATGCTCCATCTTCATCCACTCCCCCCTCACCCACCCCATGCTCCATCTTCATCCACTCCCCCCTCACCCCACCCGATGCTCCATCTTCATCCACTCCCCCCTCACCCACCCCATGCTCCATCTTCATCCACTCCCCCCTCACCCACCCCAAGTTCCATCTTCATCCACTGCCCCCCCCCCTCACCCACCCCATGCTCCATCTTCATCCACTGCCCCCCCCCCTCCTCACCCACCCCATGCTCCATCTTCATCCACTCCCCCCTCACCCACCCCAAGCTCCATCTTCATCCACTCCCCCTCACCCACCCCAAGCTCCATCTTCATCCACTCCCCCCTCACCCACCCCATGCTCCATCTTCATCCACTCCCCCCCCCCCCTCACCCACCCCATGCTCCATCTTCATCTACTCCCCCCTCACCCACCCCAAGTTCCATCTTCATCCACTGCCCCCCCCCCCCCTCACCCACCCCATGCTCCATCTTCATCCACTCCCCTCACCCACCCCATGCTCCATCTTCATCCACTCCCCCCTCACCCACCCCAAGTTCCATCTTCATCCACTCCCCCTCCCCCTCACCCACCCCATGCTCCATCTTCATCCACTCCCCTCACCCACCCCAAGCTCCACCTTCATCCACTCCCCCTCACCCACCCCAAGCTCCACCTTCATCCACTCCCCCCCCCTCACCCACCCCATGCTCCATCTTCATCCACTCCCCCCCCACCCTCACCACCCCCAAGCTCCACCTTCATCCACTCCCTCCCCCACACCCATCCCAAGCTCCACCTTCATCCACTCCCCCCCTCACCCACCCAAGCTCCACATTCATCCACTCCCCCCTTACCCACCCCAAGCTCCATCTTCATCCACTCCCCCCTCACCCACCCCAAGTTCCACCTTCATCCACTCCCTCCCTCCTCACCCACCCCAAGCTCCACCTTCATCCACTCCCCCCTCACCCACCCCAAGCTCCACCTTCATCCACTGCCCCCCTCACCCACCCCAAGCTCCACCTTCATCCACTCCCTCCCTCCTCACCCACCCCAAGCTCCACCTTCATCCACTCCCCCCTCACCCACCCCAAGCTCCACCTTCATCCACTTCCCCTCACCCACCCCAAGCTCCACCTTCATCCACTCCCCCCTCACCCACCCCATGCTCCATCTTCATCCACTCCCCCCTCACCCACCCCATGCTCCATCTTCATCCACTCCCCCCTCACCCACCCCATGCTCCATCTTCATCCACTCCCCCCTCACCCACCCCAAGCTCCATCTTCATCCACTCCCCCCCTCACCCACCCCATGCTCCATCTTCATCCACTCCCTCCCCCCTCACCCACCCCATGCTCCATCTTCATCCACTCCCCCTCACCCACCCCATGCTCCATCTTCATCCACTCCCCCCTCACCCACCCCATGCTCCACCTTCATCCACTCCCCCCTCACCCACCCCAAGTTCCATCTTCATCCACTCCCCCCTCACCCACCCCAAGTTCCATCTTCATCCACTCCCCCCCCTCACCCCCCCAAGCTCCACCTTCATCCACTCCCCCCCTCACCCACCCCAAGCTCCATCTTCATCCACTCCTCCCCTCCTCACCCACCCCATGCTCCATCTTCATCCACTCCCCCCCCCCTCCACCCACCCCAAGCTCCACCTTCATCCACTCCCCACCTCACCCACCCCAAGCTCCATCTTCATCCACTCCCCCCCCCCACCCACCCCATGCTCCATCTTCATCCACTCCTCCCCCCCTCACCCACCCCATACTCCATCTTCATCCACTCTCCCCCCCTCACCCACCCAAGCTCCACCTTTATCCACTCCCCCCTCACCCACCCCAAGCTCCACCTTCATCTACTCCTCCCCTCCTCACCCACCCCATGCTCCATCTTCATCCACTCCCCCCCCCCTCACCCACCCCAAGCTCCACCTTCATCCACTCCCCACCTCACACCACCCCAAGCTCCACCTTCATCCACTCCCTCGCCCCACCCACCCAAGCTCCACCTTCATCCACTCCCCCCCTCCCCTCACCCACCCCAAGCTCCACATTCATCCCCCCCCCCTCACCCACCCCAAGCTCCACATTCATCCACTCCCTCCCCCCTCACCCACCCCAAGCTCCATATTCATCCACTCCCCCTCACCCACCCCATGCTCCATCTTCATCCACTCCCCCCCCCCCTCACCCACCCCATGCTCCATCTTCATCCACTCCCCCCTCACCCACCCCATGCTCCATCTTCATCCACTCCCCCCCCCCTCACCCACCCCATGCTCCATCTTCATTCCACTCCCCCCCCCCTCACCCACCCCATGCTCCACCTTCATCCACTCCCCTCACCCCACCCCCGTTTCTCTTAGCCCACCTTCCTTTGGACGTGTTGGCATTTATCATGTATATTTGGCTGTGTCTCTTGATGCGCGATGATGCATCGATCGGGAAGTGTGTGTGTGTGTGTGTGTGTGTGTGGTGTGTGTGTGTGTGTGTGTGTGTGTGTGTGGTGTGTGGAGAGAGAGAGAGAGAGAGAGAGAAAGAGATAGAGAGAGAGAGAGAGAGAGAGAGAGAGAGAGAGAGAGAGACAGAGACAGAGAGAGTCAGTCAGACAGAGACAGAAAGAGAGAGAGACAGAGACAGAGAGAGAGAGAGACACACAGAGAGAGAGAGAGAGAGAGAGAGAGAGAGAGAGAGAGAGAGAGAGAGAGAGAGAGAGAGATTGATTGATTGATTGATTGATTGATCTTTAATACCCAAGGATGAAGATTTTAGGCCAAAGCCTAGTCTTACAATCTGTCCTTGTCATGCATACATTATTTCAGCACATATCATTCATTCAGAGAGAGAGAGAGAGAGCAATGCTATCGTGTTACTTGATATTTTTGTGATTATTGTTCTGATGGTTTCTGTGCTTGTTCTTTTTTCATAGTGAGTTGTCTTTGAGATATGGAGAGAGAGAGAGAGAGAGAGAGAGAGAGAGAGAGAGAGAGAGAGAGGAGAGAGAGAGAAGAGAGAGAGAGAGAGTCAGTCAGGCAGACAGCAGACAGAGAATCACACACACACACACACACACACACACACACACACACACACACACACACACACACACACACACACAGAGAGAGATTTAGACAGATAGATAGACAGATACATACATACGTATATGCATGTACAGGTGTATATACATATGTATATAGAGAGAGAGAGAGAGAGAGAGAGAGGAGAGAGAGAGAGAGAGAGAGAGAGAGAGAGAGAGAGAGAGAGGGAGGTAGCAGAGCCAGTAGTGGAGTGTGTCCAGCTTCAGGGGAAAGGATAACACCGGCCAGTCTTCAGAGCCCGCTGTGAACCATCCCTCACATGGCTGCCCCCCCCCCCCCCCCCCTACCCCCACTGACCACCCTCCTACTGAGGCACACAGTCAGCGGTAAAGGCCGCCGCCTGTGTCTACCAATGGTCACGTAGTTGACAGAAGTGGGCGTGTACAGGAGAGAGAGGGGAAAGAAAGACAAGGTTTACCCAGCGTAGTCTCTGATTCAGCCCGTCTCTGTTTCAAAACCAGTTCCTCTCGACAGAAACCAGGCACGTGCTGTCTGGAAGGGTCAGAGGTAAAGAAAGG
>JAFLJL010015330.1:0-37418 GCA_018398815.1 Conus ventricosus | reverse complement strand
ACATGGTGATCGTGAACCCGTATATTTACATTCTCTCCAGAGACATAAAATCAACTAAATAGTTATATGGCTTGACACTCCTATTCCAGACTGCTTCCAATCAATATTGGAAGCGCCAACTGTTTTTGCACAGTTCACTGCACACTAGACCTGCTGTCAATAGCCTCCTTTATTATTAATCGGTTGAGCTGCCACGTGTGCACGTTCAACCAATCGACAGGGGATGACATCATTTCAGCTGGGCACCAAAGTCAGCCTGGAAGCTGCATGCATTTATGCTCGTGGCGCCTACCAGTGAAAGACGTGTTTGACGAGCCTTGCTCGAAACCGACCGGTCAAAAAGAGAGTTTAAATCTTTTGGAAACTAAGCAAGCAAAACGTGAAATGACAGTAAGTGAACTAGATGATTTTCTACGTAAATTTTTTTGTAGAGAAACTTGATTATGAGCCGATTGACGAAGGTTCTTTATGAAGCTGAAAAACATGCTGAAATTACGCCTGTTTTACTGAAGGCCGGTTCTGAGATCAAAGCTGAAAATCGTAAAACTCTTCGTCAATCTTTGCTTTTAGTCATTGGCTTGAAAGAACAAAAACTCTTTTCAAAAAATCTAACCCAAAAGCGTCCTGGGATAATTATTTGAAAACCGAAATTCTGATGGAGCCCTGTGAAAAAATCAATACTAGCCGATGAGGACAGACACACGGAGACCGAGAGACAGCGCCGGTTATTGATCCAGAGCTCTATGGAGCGGTGTCAGGTCGCGTGACTGCTAGCGCCAGCAGCTTCCGGCCTAAAAGCTAAAAATACGCCAGAACTGTGTCATTGTTCTGCGCGGAACAACGACCTAGAAAGGCTCTCAACAGGGCCGAAAATAATACTAGGGGAGGTAACTCCTGCACACCCCCACGCACACACCACAACCCCACCCCACCCCACCCCACACAACCCACCCCACGCACACACATCCCACCCCCACGCATGCACACCCCTGCCACCACCCCCACTCACCCCACCCCACGCACACACGCATGCCCACACACGTTTTGTCCTACAAACAGTGCAGTACACTTAGGTCAAAAGGATCTGGAACTGATTGACCTAGTTAATTAAGCCACACACGCCCCACCCCCTGCCCACTCACGCACGCACATATAACTTCTTCTAATTCTTGCACAAAAACAAAAAAATAAGATGGGCGATCGTGGACAAACATATTTACATTCTCTCCCTATAATATAAAAATCTAATGATTTACGCTATTAACGCCGTGGAATGAGTCCTTACTAATTTTCTAATATGCTCTTCTACCTCAAGAACTATTAATGAATTAGAACAATCAACTTGCCTTCCGTCTTGATTAGTTATTTAACATCCAATGACTTTATAGACCACATAATTAATTGTTTTAAATTCCACTGACACCGTCCAAACGTATATAACTGATAGTCGCAAAACCCTGCTTTAATTGACGGCAGTGCTCGTAGAAAACTGTAGATGGATACGCATTAAACCAAATTAAGTATCTGTTTTTAACTGTTGTAAATGGACATACACAAATTGGTTCACGAAAAATCAAAGGTTTAATTATACCCTCAAATGATAAGCATCTTTCTTGTACTAAATCTAAAAGATATAACGCTACCATGAAAGCCAATATTTTTAGCAAGTCCTCTAGGGAAAGTATACTCTCTTTTTTGTTCTAGTGGGAAATTCAAAGTAATTCTAAGGTGAGCCCTCGTTAATTCTCATCAATATGCCCAAATTCGCTAATACTTCTTTAAAAGAACAAACTTTGTATAACATCAGATAGTTTATTACTTACTTGATAGCTCCCACTCGTCAATACATATCCAGTATTTTGAGCCCCTTCAGATATGTTAACCCACAAAACTTTAAAGCCATTTCTTTAAGAGCAATCCTCCAACTTCCCGCGCCTAATTGTCATATTGGGTAAGTTAAGAACACACGCTCGATTTTGCTTGGTTATATAGATGTAACAAATCCTTTTTTATAACTATTTAAAAAAACTAATTTAAAAAATGGAACCCTTTAAATAAGGAAAGTGCACAACTTAACAATGTAGGAGCGTTTTATAATCCCAAATATATAACATCAGCAATCTAACCATTGCAGTAACGAATCATAATAACGGCTTCCAAGTCAGACTTGTAAACCCACTAACTAGATAATTAAATCCGCCAATAAATAATATAGATTGACCATCAGCATGGTCACCCGCCCTAAGATGTTTTACCAGAATCAGTTAAATTTTGCCATTTACAGTGTCAACTACAGCTTCGGTGTTTCAAATGCAAACCATTTAAACCATCCCAATCTTTAGTAAGTCAGTATATAACTTTCATGTTTATTAACCAGTACAGACGTAAATACTAACTGAACTACAAGTAGCCCTCCCACTCACAGCGCGTATTATCCATTCAACAGCCCAATGAAAATAATGCTATGAAAAGAATCTGCAACGTATTTAACATTAATCCTTTGACTGACTTTAACAAAAATTTTAGACCGCAATCATGGGTTAGGCAAATTGTTATTGTGGGTGGTAAAAAGAGAATAAACTAATGACTACTGGCCATGCCACACCTCTTTCAACCAGACAAACAAGTTCGATTAGGGTCGATTGAACAAAAACACCTAAAGCCTGGACAACAATTATCTTAGATGGAAAAGTAAAGGACTTAACATTGCCAGGAGTGCAAAGACTTAATGACAACCATACGGACATATGTTTGGTGACATATTAGGACACAAGCACAGACCAAGTCTAGCAACAAGATCAGTCTACAGATTGATGCTAGAAAACAATTTCTTCTAGCTATATTTAGAAGATGCTATTACTCTCTGCAGTTGATTTGCCTGCCAGCATACAGAGTATCAATCCTTATCATGCACATGCTAGGTCGAGGTTACTTTGTTGTAGCCATGGATAAAACATGCTAAACCCTCATAACCTTAGACTTACAGAGTGGCATGATACAGAATTATAACAAGAAATCCTCATAGCTGGAGACGACTCAAAAACTAGGCACAATCAAAGCTTAAACACAAGGCCCGCTCCATCCATTTTAAAAGAAAGTACCTAACCCTGAGAAAAGCGATCTGGTTTATAATAGACCCACAGCCAGAAAACAGCCCAGACAAGCACACCACCTGTTAATGCGCCTTACACTGGACAGCCACCACTAGCGGAAAAGACACCCTCAATGTGTTTTTAACATTAACTGTATTAAGCCAACGTATTACACTAAAAATTAACCAGGGCAAGCAGCACTCCTAATGTCCACAGATGGACAGCCATAAACCAGCAACTTTGCCTATAGTAGACAAAACCCAACTAACAACACTACCTATTATCAGGGGCACAGCAACAAGCGCTGTTGGCTGCTACATCTTTAATAGGTTTGCTAGATAAGCAATTGTTTTCTAATCCAACTTTTAACCAGCTGAGGTGTTGAGGAGGCTACAGGCCCTGTTGGCGCACTACTCTGTTAAGCATCAACGAGAGTAGAGAAGCAAACCCAACAGCTGTTATATATACAACTATTGTAATCCCCTGTTCCCTGAACAGAGTCCATATTCTTTCAGCTAGCGAAGTATTTTCAAAAAGTATTGTTTTAACATGTTTCTCTGAATCTGCTTGTTTGGTAGATGCTAGCTGACGCTCTGTTAGTAGACACACATCTAATCTGGCGGCCCTTTGTAGCCATTAAATCCTGTATTTTCTGCTGTATTCTAACCTTTCTTCCGCCCTAAATTGTTATCAATCTGCATCAGCGAGTTTATTTATTCATCTTTCTATCTCTCTATCCAGCTCACCAAGTTTGCAAATTGTTTGTTAGTTCACCCCTTAATTGTCCGTAACCGCCTCATTTAAGCCCCAAGAATTCACGCATAGGCAATGGGAATCGTTAATTGTTTTTTAATTGTGTCTCCTCATTAAAACTCGTCTTCAATTTCTGCGATTATTCATCTGCAGTTCAATTTAATTCTTGAAGAGTGTTATGTTTTGTATTTCAGAATTGTGTGGCAACGCTTGCCCCGAGTTTTGTAAAAGACTAACATCTTCAGGCCTTTAAAAAAAAAATCATCAATAAAGTTTAATTGTCCTTTGGTCCAACCACAGGAAATCTCTAAGAATTGTGGCCCAGCTTAAAAACAGGTTGGGACTGGGTATTGCAGTAACCGCACACTCTCTCCCTTACTGTTCTTACATACAAATGAATATTTTTATCTTGTGAAAAAATCAAAACCCTAAGTGCCCTGCTGCTCTCGCCCCATATGGCAATAAATGATTCCATAGGCGGACACTAGCAATCGTATTTGACTTAATCCTTAACTCCATGGCCCTGCTGCTGCTTCCTCCAGCTCGTCTCTCATTGAGGGGATCCTAGTTTCTGTTCATCATCTTCATCAACAGGATCAATTGCGTCAAAATCTACAGCCCTATTTATTAATTTATAATCTTTTTTGTTTAATAAAAAATGAACTCAAACGATGTGACCCTCGATCCATACAGAAAAGAGAAGGACTCCCATGGCGTAAAAGGTATAAGGGCAGCCAGTAAATAGTGAAAATACTTCCATCAACCATGAGGAGCCTGGACAAACTTTAATAGTTAAGTATTCCGGATCTTTGCGCTGACGATGTTTATAAATGCCAGGCACCTGCTAAACTATCATACAAACTTCTATATTACATCGTAAGATCCTAATGCAAGCGTTGTTTTGCTACTTAGCATGGCAAATCGAAAAGTCATATATGAATCAAAAACTGAGGGTAGAGAAGTCTTTTTACAAGGCGAGGGGCCAGCTTTATTGCCCTCTATTCTGAACTATGGCTGCCTAAAAAAAAAGAAAGGAAAGAAAAGTTTTATCAGGGAAACAATGCCCAAACGGCCCTCACAGCATCCTGGAGAGGTTATTAAAGCGGGTGATGCAAAGAATTGATGTTAAAGAAGAGGCAGTAGCAGAATCAATTGGTTGAACAGATTCTGCATCCCTCTAGATTTTGAGCTGTTTAAAGACGCATATCCATATTACCAAGGCGCCACTAAAAGAAAAAACATACTTATGAGCATACATTTAATCCAACGGTTTCTGTCCGTTCTGTCTGAAGACCCTGAAGCTAAATACACAGTCAGCGACATCTCTCTGATTTGACGTTTTTAACAAACCCGAACTGGCCAGAACAATCTAGACCCAGTATAAAAATAAAACAGTTATTTATTATGAAAGAAGTTATAACACTTCATTACAGAAAATGGAAACTAGCGAGACACTCGTTGGAACAAATATTAAAATAAGTCTTTAAGTCTTTAAAAGGAATTTTAGTCTTGTTTACTGAAGGAAACAACTCCTTTTCCAGAGAGAATCGAAGCGTTTTATAATCCAAAATTGAGAAGGTTGAACTTGAAATAAATGGCAATCTGATCATTGTATTCATGGCGCGGGAACTTTTTACCCTCAACCAACACTTTATGAAAATAAGAAGTGTTTCGCTGGAGGTAGGCAAAGGGATCCTGCAGTTTTATCGGGTATTAAAAAACTTCGCCTTTATGAATGTAAGACACAAAGACTACTTAATAACCAAATATGGGCTTGTGGTTGGATTTTTAGATCCACAATTGACAACAGATTTTTTGGAGTGGAGACAGGATAGGGCAAGAAGGCATAAAAATAAAAATTCACAAGAAAGCAGACGGAAACGGTCCAATAAAATGCACATATTTATGGTTACGTGATGCCAGTTAAACAGTGAAAGAAAACAGTCCCTAAAACACGGCGGCTTATTAAAATGTAGAAGAAATATTCTAATAAAAACATATGGATATTTTGAAGTTTCTGCCAAAAGAGCCGCCACTGTTCTCTATCTGCGGGATTACTGTGTGTGGGAAAACTGTATTCGTACATGAATTGTTACAACAATATTACAGTTTCATTATGAGCACATTGATATAATCTCACATAACCATTTAAGCACAAAAGTCTTTACAAAAATGGAGTTAATATTGACAGACAGAATATATTTTTATTGATCCTAGCGACAAAACTGAGCGACAGTTTAGAACATTACTTAGAACTAAATGAGGAGGGAACAGAAACACTGTTTGATTATTGACTGTTCAGCTAAACGAGACATTGTTAAAAAAAGAAAAGCTCTGTCAAAGCTCCATAGCCTTTAGAGGCCGCCACGCCTTTAGTTTCTTGTTGGCGTCATTAACTCAAAAATACAATCTAGTCTTAAAAGACTTAGATCGCAGTTAAAATCGGTTGTAATATATTTACACTAAGGACAAAAGATATTTTTTGAAGAATGTTTTCAGTGAAAATAATAATAACAAGGGACAAGATGAGCTAAAAAACAATAAGAGCAGTTAGAAAAATCTAAGCAAGGTTAAGCTAATGCTTACCGTGACTGACCCCTCCAGTTCAATACGTTTGTTTATTATAAATTGTTATTATTGATTGTTTTATTATAACAATATGTATATAATCAATTTCTATATTATAAAAAGAATGTCTCGGGGGCCCAGAATCAAAAGCGGATGCTAGCACCTAAAAGCTCTGCATAGAGTTAAAAGACCGTACAGACACAACCGATTTTGATCTAATAGTAGTGCCAGGAAAATGTTTATGGATTTGAATACACAGATGATGGGGGTTTACAAACGAACAGAAATTGAAGACAAAAAAACGACAGCAGTATCCAACCCTAGAGAGATAAGAAATTTAAGGCAAACGATTTTGGCAAACGACGAATTACAAACTTCATAACAGAGAGAATGCTTGGTCGTTTGCTTCCTGAAATTGCCATGGAATTTGAGATAGATTGAACTACGAAGGCCCAATTATATACCATGAAAAGAAAAACAATTAAAGAAAAGCCTAAAATGCGGGACCCTTTCCTTGTTACCTGGTTCCAGGAACACAACAGAAAAAAAACAATTAAAATAACTTGGCAGGGTTCTGAATATATGCTACATGAGAATGAAGTCCTTAGCGGAAGTGGGGGTGACACCGTCGGCTTAGAAGAATTTAAGCCACCGATACCGTCAACAACCTAAGCCAAACTGACGATGATATTTTTCGCTATTTATTACTCCAAGTGAGGGCAATACTAGTTTGCCAGAACATACGTTTATATAAGCATCAAATAAAGGCTGAAAACTATGGATGCTCCACTAAAGCAACCGGTATTGCAATTACTAAAAACGGAGAGAAAATAAACACCCATGTATCATCTGACAAGGTTACTGTGATGGTTGACAAAGGCAAACAAACAGTACTCGACTTTATTTTCATTAAGTATGTTGATTTTATTGCGTTTTACTCTGTTAATGAAGTGCTACCAGAAGGATTAATAAGAAGATATGTACAAGATTAATTTAAAAAAATAATCTTATTTAAAAATGGAGGTTCAACAGTTTAGGTTAAAGCAAATAACTGAACATAAAAAGGAAATAGAAAGCGACTTATAAGTATGGAGTTACTAGAATGAAATATGCTAAAGCTTTAAATACTCTTTTTTATGTAATTACTGGCTCATCAGCTGTAGCTGGTGTAAGTGCTGGGTCAGTGTTGCCGTTTTAGACTGGGGTTGGAGCGCCAGCCTCTTTAGCATTAGGAGGTCTCGGGTTGGGGTTAGGCGCCGTGTCTATGATTGTAAGTGCTGTTTAAAAAAATTAACTCCTAAATTACAAAAGCACACTGCCATTGTAGCCCTAGCATCGGCAAAACTTTGCTCATTAAGATTAAGAATAAGCAAATCATTTCAGGATGAAAACATTACAGACGAAGAAATTTTAGAAGCTTATGGCTGATGGTGAGGATTACAGACGGCAAAAAATTGAACTTCAAAAGGAGTGGAGAAAGACTTTTACTTCACGACAGGTAGACACTGATGCAATTAAACAGAACATTGAAAAACAAACACACGATCAGTTAAAACCAAAATAGACCCAAAAAATAAGTTTAGCAAATAATAAGTTTAGCAAATTACTATTTTTTTTAACTTACTGTGTTTGGCGGGACAAACTTGCAGCTCTTCACGAACAAACGATCTTTTAGGGGTGGGCTTTTTAGACGTGTGGCACCGCTAGAAAGAGAGAGTTTCTTTAAATAATACACCGGAGGGTCTGTTTTTTATAATTCTTTCAACTTCATATACATCTACACTCCATATAGGATCTGTAGCTCTAATTCTAACATCACCTTCTGCCTCTCCAGGAGCATACAAGTATCTTACTTTTAGTCCAAACGGCAAAGTTTTTGCTTGTCTTGTGCGTCTTCAGCAATGCTAATTTTTTTTAATTTGATTGCATTCACTGGCTTCAACCCTGTTGCTTTAAATTCTTCATTGTTCATGGCGCGTAAGACTGCTGGCAGTCTCCTAACCCTTCTGTGTTACGCGTTCTGTCCATAATTTCTCTGTGATATTGATGGTAAAACAGGCGTTCAGCTAGATTCTTATTAAAGTTTTCCACTAGGGCTTGGGATGGATGGTTGCCTGGGATCCCTCTCTTAACTGTAAAAATGATGCTTTAAAAACAGCTGGTTTACAGAGCCTTTAAACTCTTTTCCATCATCAACCTGGATCAGCCTAGGATACTTTAATGGGCCTCGCATGTATATTTGCTGTAAAGCCACCAGCACGCAGTGAGCTTTTATCTGTTAAAGGTTCAGCGTCTTTATCTTGAAGCCATGTCAACAACTGTTAGAGCATACTTAAACTTTTTTCTTCTAACTTTTCATGTGGAAGATACAGCAAGTCATTTGGTGGGTGTCTTTGGAATGATTTAAAAATCTAGGCTTATTTCTTTTTGGGAAGGTAAATATATTGCCAATTTTGGTTGTTTTGAAAGATCTTTCGCCTGATTCAGACACCCTAGCAGCTTTTACTCAGTTTTTTTCATAGCATCTTTCCTTTCATACCTTTAGGAGAAATTAAGTTTGTATTCGTTTTGCCCATAAAAGGGCTGTATTTTAATGTATTTTTAATTGTTTTTTTAGATTTTTTGTGCAAGAATATAGATTGCTCCCATAGCACCCAATAAACCAATTTCTGCTATTTTTTTTCTTCTGATGGTTATAAAATCAGACATTTGGAGGCGGTTTTGTTAGAAACTTCTTTCCTGTCACTAAGTAATACTCATTCATTGCCTCATCAACTTGTAAATGTGTGCTCTGCATGACCCTGGTCTTTTAAAACTTTTATTAATAAAGTCTAAGTGAGCAATTGTCTTTTCTCGTAAGCATCTCTTGCCTTAGCTAAATCTTCTATTGCCTTGTTATGACCTCTCTTTTTCATCAGACCGCAATTTACTAAACTATAATTGTTTCCCAGAGAAGGCCAAGGCATTAACTTAGCTCCTCCTCCCATCAAAACTACTCCCGCCATCTTTTATAAATCAATATTTTCTTATGATTTAATCTTTCTATGAATATATTTTCTGGGATAATCCCCTGTGTAACAAGAAGTCTTTGAGGCAATGCCTGCAGTAATTACACTAAACCTTAACAACGCCCTCAATGTCTAACCTTCCTAGATCAGCCGGCCTCATTTCTAAACATGTTTTTTGTAACACGCTTTTCCCTTTATACTAAGGCCGCAAATTTTACAGCAGAATGGTAATTCGTATTGATAATCTTTTTTTCACTCATTCTTTTTATTAACTAAAAAAATAATTAAAAAAAATCATAATTACGAAGGCTGTCTATGTGCTTTTTAATCAGATAATCTTTTGTTATTAAAGCTAAAAATAAAGTTGCAACTAGTTTGGCGAATCTTCTATCTTTCCATGTTGGTGGTTTTTTTCCCTAACAAACATTTTGCAAGGGTTGAATAAACTATAACACCAACGATAGGCACTGCATAATTAACCAACTTTAAACTCATGGTTTTAAAATTTATTATATTATTTTTTATTACTTTTAAAAAAGGGATTGTGACGAACTATTAAAGTGTGAGGAGCAAGCAGACTACCCGTAGACCATGCATAAAAAAAGATTTTTACTCTTTTGGCTGCGTGTGGAAAAACTAAACAGTTTTTAGGCACTGAACTAATTTATTGAACAGATCCAAAAACTGTCTACTTCAGACGTGAGAAGTACTACGCTAGGTACGAAGCGCAGCTAGGGTCAAAAATGGTTAGATCGGTGGGTCAAACAATGATTGGGTTTATATGCTAAGTTAGTAAGTAAGATGGCGCCGGTTTGATTCAGAAGAATTTAAAATACGACTTATCACAAGATCGGTTTTAAACAAGCCCCTAGAAACTCTTGCATGTGAATGTACTACAGATTTGGGACTATGTTATGTCCATTCATCATGGGATTAATTACTTTTAATATTTTAAATTTTTGATCATATTAAATCAATAAAAAAATGAGCGATCAGTAGAAGAAGACGCCACAGGACAGTCCACAGGACCTCGCAGGAGCAGAATGTGCCGCAAGTGAGTAATTGTTACTAAGCCTAAAAATCCTGGACGTGTTGAGGCGGGGCGTAAATAGCTGAATGGAACAGACTGAAAAAAATCAAACCAATCACCCAAAACAAAATTGTTAGATAGTAATACAACATCTCCACCAACAACAACAACACAATTAACAAAAATACAATCAAACAATAAGATGTATCATTATGTATTGGGTGGCGTTTCCCGTGTTGGTGTTTTTTTGCATACAAATACTTAACACCTTTCCCTAGCAACAAAGCTGCAAGCCCCCACAGTAAAGAAGAAGAACGCCTTCTGCAAAAAAGTGCAACCTCCTGTTGTAAAACCATTTTCTATGGAATAGTTTTTAAGAACTAGAAAAAGTACAAGTTAAGAACTAAATAAAGTACAAGTTAATTTTAGTTATAGAAAGTACTTTTTAAGTTAGTGCAAGTAAATTACAAGTTAAGTACAAAAAATAAGTTCTTTTTTTAAGTACTGTTAGGTTCTTAAAAAAAGTTCTTGTTAGTTCTTAAGTAAGTTCTAGTTGGGGTTTCTTAATTTAAAGTACAGGCCAAGTCAGTCAAGTTAATCTTTTAAAGTTCTCCAATGCCCTACAGCATATAAAAAAACTAGGTTTGACGTAAGTTTTTTTGTTATTATTAGAGACTAGTGTTTCTTGTTAACTGAAGTTTTGTTTACTTGATGAAGAGTAGAGCGCAGATTAACATTTGTGTGATAGAATACTTTGTTTTCAAAGAGAGCTTGCTTGTAGTTATCGTGGTTATATTTTTTTTGACAACTTCTTTACTTATGCCTTTAACTTTTTCATTACAGAAGTCTGGCTAGCAACGTGTACATCTTTGACCGCAAACTAACATATTTTTTAATAACTGTCCCATTGAGTTCATCCTTCATTTTTCCCAATCACTTTCTTGTTTACGGGTTGAATGTAAGGACTGCTTTAGGATAGTCACATGTGTCGTACCACCCATCAACTCCTTTAGCCACTTCTGTTTCTAAGTCTTTGTAAAAGTCTTCAGTTGGGACGTCTAGAATAAAAGAGTCAGTGTCTGTGTAAAGGACTCTTGCTTCGGGGTTTACAGCGGTTTAAAGTAGTCATACAGAAATTCTAACATTAATAACTTTGACAACTCTTATACGGTAAAGCCAATAAAACCGCCTTGTCCAAACTTAACATCTTTTTTTTCATCATAATGCCGACCAAGCTGTCGTTAAATTTCTAAAGTCTTGATAGTTGGGTTTAGGGCAACTTTTGCTTGGTTTTCTTTGTAACTAATTTAACATCTTTACGATTGTGAAACGTTCTCCATGGTTTTGCCAAAAACAGCTGTTGTTCATAAGTTTAAAGAAGTCTTTTTGAAGCATCAGTGGCTTGGTTTTAAGATCAGTATTCTTCTTGATGTATGGTCCATAAAGGGCTCTTGATCACAAATAATTTTTTGTGAACGGCTGTCAGATTTAATTCGTGTCTTAAGTAAAACTGTAACAGTCTGTAATGACACACATATTTAGTTTTATGTCTAAGATTGCGAACAATTTTTAGGGGGCTCGATGGGGCTCATCTTTAATCTTTCTGCGGTTAGGGGTAATCGTTGTGGAGATCGTGTAATTCTTTAAAATATTCTAAGTTTACTTCCAAGATTAGTCCTGCTGGATTACAGGTGTAAGCTGTGACAACATGCCTAACACAGTGTTAACATCGTGAGGCCTTTTATCATTTTAAAGTTTCTCAGTGGGAGCGGCGGGACTCATGGCCACCCATACAGACTGTTGGCATCTAAGTACATTAGATAGTTGGATGGTTTAGTTGGGTATAGTCGTCTAAATACTTGTTGTTAGCTTTGCAGTAAGGATGTGAGGCCATGCTAATACCTCCCCTTAGGCCGTCTTCAATCATCTGAAGTTTTGGGTAGATCAGATATTAAGTCAATCTGAATGTTTGTAGACTTTAAGAAGCATCCAAAGAAAACCCTGGGGCAGAGATGTAATAAATCTGTAATTCTAAAAGACGTCTCCCAATAAACACCGTCAGCCATCAAGTAATGATCGTGATAGTCGCCATCGTTTCACAGTGTAATTCTGTCCAAGCTTTTGAGCGTATTCATATTCAGATTTCAGTTAGTCTTTGCCTCAAAGACTTGAAAAAAAAGCGCCTTTGGGGGGAAAGTGGTCTTCATCAAACCCTTTTCCCCACGGGGTTCATGTATTCATAGGGATAGACGCCTTTACGCACAAAAGATGGATCAAAATATTGTTTAGTGATTGGAAAGTCTTGTAGCATCCTGCTAATTTATCCAAACTTGCCATCAGATGTTGGGCAGAGTCCCTAAAAGGATAAAGAGTCAAGAGTAAAAGTCATTTACTTTTCTGAAGATGTGCAAAGGAGGTAACCCTCTTATATTCAGAAGTCACTGCTTGCATGATGAAATGGGAATCGGTAGCCTCGTAAGTTATGAAAGAAGATAGGCGTTTCCATGTCTTAGGGGCAACCTTAAGCTGAAGATTGCAATTGTTGTGTGCAGCCCCCTGAACTTTCCAGTAATGTGGGTCGTGGTCTCTTACTGTGTTGCCTAATAATTTTTTATTGCATATCCAACAGTGCGAAGATGAGTTTATAAAGTTCTTGGTCTTCGGGGAGTCATAACAAAAGTCTGAAAGATTTAGTTGGTTGGATAATGATTTCGAAGTTGTTTCATTGCTCTAAAAATCTACTAGCTGCATTGGGGCCTCTGCAAAACTCCGGTGTTGTGTTTTGACCCTCTGACTAACAACAATAAACGCATAAGAACAGATCTGATGGTGGGTTAATAAGGTTGTTTTTTGTTCTTGCTGTTGTGGACCATAGTACTGCGGTAAGAGCGATTCAAAGTCAGCATAAACCCCCGTATGGGGCTCATCTGCATTTTGTGTATTTTTCTTAAAACTAACCTTAGAGCCAGGTAGGTGTGAGGAGTTTGGTTTCACAGTCTACAAAACTTTTACAATGAGCCCCTATGACTGGCGGCTGCTTCTATAGTTGGGATTCTGACCAGACACCTTCTACAAAACCCTTGTTTAAGATTTATCCTTTGACGTATAGGCCATAAGCCTGCTTATTGTTCTGATTAATAACATAATGACTCTTAGACCGTCTGTAAACAGGATCAAGTTTCCCCATGTTTGTCAAGTGGTTCGCCTAAAGTGGGAGCGTTGGGAGAAAAACCCCTTTGAGGCCTTTGATCGCTTCTACAGACCATGTGTATACGTTTACCCTGATTGGTTTGTTTGCTCTTCAAACTGAGATATACTTTCTATGCTTTCTGGAATGTTTATGTCATCAAAGTTCAAGGCTATCTTTGTATTGGTCATAAATTGGAAACTTGTTTGCATGATTTTTAATAGGATGTAAATGTGCTAAAACACACCACACAAACACATGCTGTCAGAAATTTATGTAGTTTAAACTGCCCGTTTTAACTCTAACTCTTTTGGGAGAGGAAGGTAAGAATTGCAACTATAGGATAGAACTTTGTTTGTCTAATTTTTATTTCAAGGACTGTCCCTGCATTTGGGTTAAACTGTGTAAGCATGTAATCAGCCCAGTTAGAGTTAAAGTCGTGATTTGCTGAATTACTTCTTTCTGCCTTGTTGAAACCCAAACTTCCATGTTACCATCATCAGGCGTTATATATCAATCAGAACGGCCAACAACACTTTTACTGGCGGCTCCATCTGAGAGACTCTGGGATTTTAGAGATAGCGTTTTGCTACGCTTTCATGAACGTTTGTGGGGTTAATAATGTTCATGTCTACTTCGCTAAACGTATTTCTTAATTGTTTGTCACTGCTAAATATTTCTTCCATCGTATATAGTTTTCCGTCCTCGAATTTACTTGTGGTTTGTCATTTTTAAAAGCCCACAAAAAATTTACGTAAATTAAAAAATAATGTAAATAAAAGTAAGTAAAACGCGCTTTTTATTCTTCACCAAGCATCGCAACACTTCAAGACACGTTAACCTTACAATAACACCCGCCAATATTTTAGCTTTTTCTGAATCACTACAGTCAATGTTTATCACTTTGTTGCTTGATTAAATAGTTCACTATGATCTTTATTAATTGTCTATATCATTCTCAAACCAAATTCACTAAAATCAATGTTTAATAATTTCATTGTTTCGTCAAATAGTTCATTACAATTTTTTAAATCAGATTCACTTTAGTTTTGGCAGCCATTTTTAAATCTAAAATAAATAAAAAATTAATTGTAAATTCAGCTGTTATTTATAGCCTTTTCTAATCGTAAAACCTGATCTTCATTTAAGCGAATAGTTACCCTTCAGGAGTAGTAGAAACAGTCAGATTAACATCTTCAGGAGCCATATAATCAACTAAAATGGGAAACAATTATAACTGGTTGGGGCAAGAATCTGGTATTTTATGATGGCCTGCTCTAAAGTTTTCTTTATATCTATCCACTCATAAAGATCAGCAATTTATTCTTCAAACTTTCCTTTAACTGTTTTTTACTATTCACCCTATACCAATCCACTCGTAAAGTATATTAATAAGCTCTTTAGCTACTTCGGGCTTCATTTTTTAAACCAGAAAAAAATCATAAATTAAAAAATTATTAATCAGTTTCTCTTGTTTTTGCGCAAGAATTAGAAGAAGTTATATGTGCGTGCGTGAGTGGGCAGGGGGTGGGGCGTGTGTGGCTTAATTAACTAGGTCAATCAGTTCCAGATCCTTTTGACTAAGTGTTACTGCACTGTTTTAGGACAAAAAAGTGTGTGGGGGTGCATGTGTGCATGGGGTGGGGTGAGTGGGGGTGGTTGGCAGGGGTGTGAATGCGTGGGGGTGGGATGTGTGTGCGTGGGGTGGGTTGTGTGGGGTGGGGTGGGGTGGGGTTGTGGTGTGTGCATGGGGGTGTGCAGGAGTTACCCCCCAAGTATTATTTTCGGCCCTGTTGAGAGCCTTTCTAGGTCGTTTGTCTGCGCGGAACAATGACACAGTTCTGGCGTATTTTTAGCCCTTTTGGCCGGAAGCTGCTGGCGCTAGCAGTCACGCGACCTGACACCGCTCCATAGAGCTCTGGATCAATAACCCGGCGCTGTTCTCTCGGTCTCCCTGTGTCTGTCCTCATCGGCTTGTATTGATTTTTTCACAGGGCTCCATCAGAATTTCGGTTTCAATTAATTATCCAGGACGCTTTTGGGTTAGATTTTTGAAAAGAGTTTTTGTTCTTTCAAGCCAATGACCTTTAAAAACAAAGATTGAGAAGAGTTTTACGATTTTCAGCTTTGATCTCAGAACCGGCCTTCGTAAAACAGGGGTAATTTCAGCCATGTTTTTCAGCTTCATAAAAGAACCTTCTTCAATCGGCTCATAATCAAGTTTCTCCACAAACAATTACGTAGAAAATCATCTAGTTACTTACTGTCATTTCACGTTTGCTTGCTTGTTTCCAAAAGATTTAAACTCTCTTTTTGACCGGTCGGTTTCGAGCAAGCTCGTCAAACACGTCTTTCCTGGTGGCGCCACGAGCATAAATGCCGGCAGCTTCCAGGCTGACTTTGGTGCCAGCTGGAATGATGTCATCCCCCTGTCGATTGGTTGAACGTGCACACGTGGCAGCTCAACCCATTAATAATAAAGTAGGCCTATTGACAGCAGGTCTAGTGTGCAGTGGGGCTGTGCAAAACAGTTGGCGCTTCCAATATTGATTGAAGCAGTCTGGAATGGAGTGTCAAGCCATATAACTATTTAGTTGATTTTATGTCTCTGGAGAGAATGTAAATATACGGATTCACGATCACCATGTTATTCTGCCCGAAAACCCCGTTTCAATGTGCTAATTACGTCATTTTAGAGTTTTTTGGGGTGTTAATCTTATGTGAAACAGGTGTTTAATTTTTGGGCCCAAAAATGATATGTGATGGACGTGATTTGTATGTGAAAAAGGGGGTTTTCGGGCAGAATAACATGGGTGGTCGTTTAACCCATTATTTACATTCTCTATTGGGAAGCAGGTTACTTACACGAACCCTTTTTCGTGTTTCGGCCCTTCACCTTCACCCATCAGCTATTCCTCCTCTGATGCTGCGACGGCATCGTTTTCCTAAGTGCTGAGACGGGTTTAACGATGGCCATGTGTGGGAACACACCGATAGTTCAGCCCCAGCAATTGAAGACCCTGGGTAGAGGGTCGGATCTCATCGTTCCCAGTGACAGGAGAGTTCAAGGGGCAAGCGCTTTTTCTGATGAAGTATGGCATCATGATGGGGATGAATTGGGTTTTTTCTCTTGGTCTGGATCTTGGGCCAATGTTGTGTAAAAGGCCATGACTGTTTTCTTGGTGGATGTGTGCATTCGTTCTGGAGAAGGAATCTAGCAAGACTTTTTTCATATTAATTCGTAACTTGATTTACCTCTCATGTTTAAGAGAGAAAGAGAGAGAGAGAGAGAGAGAGAAGAGAGGGGAGGGGAGAGGGATGAGAGAGGAGAGAGGAGAGGAGAGGAGAGGGGAGAGAGAAGAGAGAGAAAGAAACATGTATAGAATTTGTTTTACAACCATGGAGTGTGATGAAAATAAATCGGAATTTTTCAATTATTTTGTAAAATGTTTTCCCCCGGAGGAAAAGGGGGGGGAAGAAAAAAAAAAATTCTGTAGTGCGCCTTTTGGTTGACTGGAGGGATTGCGTGTGATATGGAATAAAAAACTGTCATGAATGCGTGTGTGCAAATGACAGTTTGACAGTGGTGACCCCAAACGTAGCTACGATTGTTTTTTGTTCCCCCTGGAAAAAGGAAGATTTCTATTTGTCCCTCGGGGGGCCCAAAAAAAGGAAGAGTGTTTTTTTATTTGGGAAAAAAAAAAAGATTTTGATTTGTACCTCAAGGGTTGAGGGAAGGAAAAAAGAATTTAGTTTAATCATTTATTCCATACAATATTTGCATTTGTTTTCTTTTCTATTTGTGTGTGTGAGTGAATTTGTTTTCAGTGTGAGTGAGGACTTCTCTCTGCTTTCTGACTCTGAGTTTTGCTAGTGTGTGTGTGTGTGTGTGTGTGTGTGTGTTTATTTTTGTCCCTATATTTCTCCCGACTGGTAAGCCCCACCGCTTTTTTCTACATTGAGCGATTAGTTCCAAGAGTGGGAGCAGCCGTGATCACTCCCCCCCCCCAACCCACCCCCTTATTAGGTTTATTTTGTTGTTGTTTCTTTCTCTGTCCTACCGTTTCATTTCAAATAGTCCAGTCTTCCCAGAGTTCGAACCGACCTTGCCTCCTTCTACATGACACAGGTTGACAAGTGTGAGGAAAACTTCTCGTAATAAATATTTTCTTTTGATTATTTTATTTTATGTGTGTGTGTGTGTGTGTGTGTGTGTGTGTGTGTGTGTGTGTGTGTGTGTGTGTGTGTGTGTGTGTGTGTGTGTGTGTGTGTGTGTGTGTGTGTGTGTGTGTGTGTGTGTTGATAGTTTCTTTGCGTTTGGGTGATTGTGCATTTAATGATTGGTTGTAGAGAATGTAAATATGTTGGTTCAAGACCACCCATCTTATTTTGCACGAAAACCCCCCTTTTCACATACAAATCACGTCCATCACAAGTCAGTTTTGGCCAAATTTAACACCTGTTTTACAAACAAATTAACACCTCAAAACCGCCAAATATTGACGTAATTAGCACATTGAAACGGGGGTTTCCATGCAGAATAATATGGGTGATCGTGAACCAACATATTTACATTCTCTCCGAGAACATAAAATCAACTAAAAATTTATATGGTTTGGCAGTCCTGTTTGTTCACAACCTGCCGGGCCGCCGGGCTGGCTGCAATTAATATTGAACGTCACCATTTTTTTTTGCATGCTCCGCTGCAAAGGAGCGCGCGTCCAACCAACGGCAGGGAGTATGACGTCTTTTTTGGCCCCGGAAGCTTTGGGTTGCTCCCAGCCGGCAGAGCAACCACCATTCACCTTGGTAGAGGCGTACTGTGCAGGCTTGTGAGGGGTTTGTAATTTGCAGCGTGTGAGAAGTGATTTTACCAGAAATATTTATATCTCAAGACAGCATTCTTAGAATAAGAGAGAATTTCTGGAATCGCAAGTTGCTCATCAAAACTATTAGTTTTTCTCAACACAGCCATCAACTTTAATTCTACCTGACATGGATCAAGCTTCTACTTTTCAACAAGCCAAAATCTCCCGTTACCACCGCCAACACCGGCGGAATTGTGGACAGAGGAAAAAATGGTTATTTTGCAAGAGAATCAAACTACTTTAAAAAAAATGACAGAAATAATTGAAAAGATTAAAAGGAAGGACCACAGGATTTCCCAAAGAAGCCTAAAAGAAAGCTTGAGCAATTGTTAAAAGAAAAAAAAGGAGACAAAAAAAAGGGGAACAATCTTTCAACGCCACAAGAATTACATAACTATCTTATGGCAAATCAGGCTGACATTAAATCACTATTTCCAGAGAAGCTTTTACTGATCAGATATTTTCCAAAACAACAAATGAAGCTGAAATTGTAGAAAGACTACAAAAAGGGATGAGAAATTTGAGAGGCAAGATGCACAGTCCTTGCTAATTTACGTTCAGTTCGGCAACTTCTTGATTTTGTAAAAAAATGGCATGAAAATGAAAGGAAAGAAGGGAGAGTGAAGGAAACATGACTGTTTGGTTGAAAGCAAAAAACCGGGGATTCTGATGTTTACGCACGAAAATTACTCTGTTGCGAGCGTTTCGTTTTTGGTTACCCAGGGTTTTATGTTGTAGGCCTTCCCTTTCGTTTTATTTCTGGCAAGCTGAATGAAATCAAAGCCATGCTGCAAGTGCCGGAATTTGCACAGCACTGGGGGCGAGATCCGCACATAGCAAGTACAACAGCTTCAGCAAAACCCAAATAATCGTTAACGCGGATGGCAACCGTTTAATTACAGCCTAAAAATAGAACCGATAGCGCGTTAACAGTGACCTACTTGCTGGCATTCTCACTCCTGTTTTCCCTGGCTTTTCTGTTGGGTTGGCTGCTTCAACGTTCCAACTATTCATCGCTTCAATCCCCCTGCTAAAGGCTGTCTCAGACAGCCGCTTGAGAGAACTTTGAAGAGATCTTGTGATTATTGATTCAGGACTCTGATAAGCGCTTTTTAGCGGCTGTCCTCGAATTTACGACGCTCAAGTTCGAACCACAAAAAGCCCCCTTCACACTCCCCTGCAAATAAAAACCCCCCATCTATTGTGTGCGGTGTGTGAATGAGAGAGGGGGAGAGAGACAGACAGACAGACAAGAAGTAAAAAGACAGACAGACAGACAGACAGACGAGATGTGGGAGTGAATGAGGGGGAGAGAGATGTGTGAATGAGAGAGGGAAGAGAAACTGATTACTTAATTTTTTAATTGTCGTTTATATTTCCGGGTTTTAAAAAATAAGGCCGAATTACCACAGAGCTTATTATATACTTTACGAGTTGGATTGGGAGAGGAGGGCGATAAAGATCAGTTAAAGAACAGGTTTGAAGAATTAATTTAATGATCTTTTTAATCGCATAGACATGCGAGAAAGTGTATTGGAAGCTGTCAGTAAAATACCAGATTCTTGGGACCCACCAGTATAAAGTTGTTTGCTATATTACAGAAATATGACCCTGAAAGCTAAATTGACTGTTTTTATGCCCCGAAGGGGTGCTATTCGCTTTAATGAAGATTATTTTTGCGATTAGAAAAGACAGAAAACAATTGAATTTACAAATTTTTTTTTATTTATTTTATATTTAAAAAAGGGTGGCCGGGAAAAAAAAGTTTTAACTATTTTGTGTGTGTGAGTAATTTGTTTTCAGTGTGTGTGAGGACTTCTCTCTGCTTTCTGACTCTGAGTTTTGCTAGTGTTGTGTGGTGTGTGTGTGTTGTGTGTTTATTTTTGTCACTATATTTCTCCCGACGGTAAGCCACCGCTTTTTTCTACATGGAGCGATTAGTTCACGAGTGGGAGAGCGTGATCACTCCCCCCCACCACCCCTTATTAGGTTTATCTTGTTGTTGTTTTCTTTCTTGTCCTACCGTTTCATTTCAATAGTCCAGTCTTCCCAGAGTTCGAACCGACCTTGCTCTTTACATGACCCAAGTGTTGACATGTGTGAGGAACATTCTGTAATAAACTATTTTCTTTTGATTATTTTATTTGATGTTTGTGTTGTGTGGGTGTGTGTGCGTGTGTGTAGTGTGTGCTGTGTGTGTTGTGTGTGTGTGTGTGTGTGTGTGTTGTGTGTGTGTGTGAGTGTGTGTGTGTGTGTGTGTGTTGATAGTTTCTTTGCGTTTGGGTGATTGTGGCATTAATGATTGGTTTGTAGAGAATGATAATATTATGTTGGTTCAGACACCATTTATTTTGCACGAAAACCTTTTCAAATACAAATCCACGTCCTTCAAGTCAGTTTTGGCAAATTTAAACATGTTTTTACAAACAAATTAACACTCAAAACGCCACATATTGACGTAATTAGCACAATTGAAAAACGGGGGTTTCATGCGAATAATATTGGAGTGATGTGAGAACCAACATATTTACATTTCCTCCGAGAAATACAAACTCAACTAAAAATTTAGATGGTTTGGCAGTCCTGTTTGTTCAAAAACTGCGGGCCGCCAGGCTGGCTGCAATTAATATTGAACGTCACCATTTGTTTTTTGATTGCTCGCGCAAAGGAAGAGCGCGGTTAACCAATCGGCAGGGAGTATTGACGTCATTTTGGCCCGGGAAGCTTTGGGTTGACTACAGCGGCAGGTAACCACTCCTTGTGAGTGGCGTTACTGTGCAGGCTTGTGAGGAGGATTGTATTTGCAGCAGGCGTGTAAGAGAAGTGATTTTACAGGAAATATTTATATCTAAGAAGCATTTCTTTAGATAAGAGAGGAATTTTGGAATGCAAGTTGGTTTTTTTCATCAAATCTATTAGATTATTCAACACAGCATAAACTTTTAATTCTACCTGACTGGATCAAGCTTTCTTTTCCCCCATCCTAAATGCTCCCGTTACCACCGCCACCACCGGCGGAATTGTGGAAGAGGGAAGAAATGGTTATTTTGCAAGAGAATAAGATACTTAAAAAAATGAAGTAATAATTGCAAAGATTAAAAGGGATGGACATAGGATTTGCCAAGAAGCCTAAAGAAGATGGAGAATGTTAACGAAAAGAATGGAGACAAAAAAGGAAGAACAGATTTTAACGACAAGAATTACATAACTATTTATGGAAAATCAGGTGACATTAAATCAGGTATTTCCAGAGCAGTTTTACTGATGTTATTTTCCAAAAACAACAAATGAAGCGGAAAATTGTAGAAAGATAAAAAAGGGATGAGAAAATTTGAGGAGGCAAGATGCAAGTCCTTCTATTTAGTTCAGTTCGGAATTCTTGATATTGTGTGTAAACAATGGCATGAAAATGACAGGAGGGGGGGGGGGGGGGGGGGGGGGGGGGGGTAAGTGTCCCGAGGGAGAGTGAAGGAAACATGGCTGTTTGGTTGAAAGCAAAAAACCGTGTATTATGATGCTTTCGCAGAAATTACGTGCTGTGGCGAGGTTCGTTTTGGTTACCAGGGTTTATGTTGTAGGCCTTCTTTGTTTTATTTCTGGCAAGCTGAATGAAATCAAAGCCATGCTGCAAGTGCCGGAATTTGCAGCACTGGAGGCGAGAGGATGCACTTAGCAAGCAAGCTTCAAAGGAGTTTCAGGCAATCAGTAATCGTTAAGGCGGATGGCAAACGATGATTACAGCCTAAAAATAGATCCGATAGCGCGTTAACAGTGCCTACTTGTGGCATTTCACTCTGTTCAGGCTTGCTGTTGTGGTTGCTGCTTCAACGTTTCCAACTATTCATCGCTTTCAATTACCTGTAAAGGCTGTTCAGAAGGGCTGAGAGACTTTGAAGAGATCTTGTGATTATGATTGGGACTAAGATAAGCGCTTTTTATCGGGCTGTTGAATTTACGAGCTATGTTCGAACCACAAAATGCCCCCCTTCACACTCCCCTGCAATCAATACCACCTATCTATAGTGTGCGTGTGTAGTGAATGAGAGAGAGGGGGGAGAGAGACAGACAGACAGACAATAGAAGTAACAGAGGACAGTCAGACAGACAGGACAGAGATGTGGGAGTGAATGAGGGGGAGAGAGATGTGTGAATGAGAGAGGGAGAGGAGAAAATGATTACTTAATTTTTTTTATTGTCGTTTATATTCGGTTTAAAAAATGAAGGCCGAATTGCCACAGAGCTTATCTTAATATACTCTTAGTAGTTGTTTGATTGGGGAGGGAGGGGATAACGATCAGTTAAGACAGGTTTGAAGAATTAATTACTGATCTTTTAATCGCATAGAATGCGAGACGGAAGTTGTATTGGAAGTTCGTCAGTAAATACAGATTCTTGGGACCACAGTAGTAACAGTTTGTTTGCTTATTACTGATCATATTGACTCTTGAAGATGCTAATCTGACTGTTTCTACTAGACTGAAGGAGTAGCTATTCGCTTTAATTGGAAGATTATGTTTTGCGATAGAACAGACTAGAATAACAGTTGATTTACAATTATTTTTTATTTATTTTATATTAAAAAGGCTGCCGAACAGTGAATTGATATTTAAAGAATTGTAATGAACTATTTGACGAAACAATGAAAATTATTAAACATGATTTTAGTGAATTTGGTTTGAGAATGATGTAAACAATATAATAAAAGATAATAGTGAACTATTTAAACGAAACACTTAAAGTGAGAATAATTGACTGTAGCGATTCAGAAAAAGCTAAATATTGGCAGGTGTTATTGTACGGTTAAGTGTTTGAAGTGTTTTGCGTTGGATTGGCCGAAGATTAATAGAGCTTTTTTCTTACTTTTATATACATTTATTTTTTTTATCTACGTAATAGTGTGGCTTTACAAATGACGACACAAGTAAATTCGTAGCGGAAGGAAAACTATATACGATGGAAGGAAATATTAGCAGTGAAAACAACTTAGCAATATGTTCAGTGAAGTAGACATGAATATTATTAACTTTTAAACGTTTCATGAAAGCGTAGGACTGCTATCTCTAAAATCGAGAGTCTTCAGATGGAGCCGCACCAGTAAAGTGCTGTTGACGTTTCTGATTGATTTATAATGCTGATGATAGTCTCAGGCACAAGCTCTAGCTGGGTTTCAACTAAACAGAAAGAAGTAACCAGCTATCACGACTTCTAACTCTAACTGGGCTGTTCATGCTTACACAGTTTAACCTGCAAGTGAGGAGGCAAAGTTAAGGGGGTTCTGGTGGTCTGATGGACACAGTTCTTGAAATCAAATTGAGGACAAACAAAGTTCTATCCTATGTTGGCAGTTCTTACTTCTCTCCAAAAGAGGTTGTCTTAACAGAGCACACAGTCATTTAAACATACAATAATTCTGACAAACCTGTGGTTTATGTGGTGTGTTTTAGGCATTTACACCTGTTTAAAATCATGCGAACAGAGTCTCCAATTATGAAAGATACAAGATAGCCTGAACTTTGATAAACATAATATCCAGTAAGATAGAACGCATATCTCAGTTGCAGAACAAAACAAACAATAACTGGTAAAGTATAACATGGATATGTAAAGCGATCTAGTACCTTAAGGCTTTCTCCAACGCTCTACTTTAGGCGAACACTTGCAAGATGTAGACTTTGATATGTTTGCAGATAGGACAAAGAGGGATTATGTATTTATCAGAACCTAGCGATTATATGGCTTATACTCAAAGCATCTAGCTAAGAAAGAGGTTTGTAAGAGGTGCTTTGCTTAGAAATCCTAACTATAAAAGCAGCTGCGAACATAGAATGTTGTAAATTATTGTATAGACTGTGAAACCAAACTCACACACTAAAAGGGTTAAGTTAGATTTAAGAATATACCAAAATGCAAATGAGGCGTAGTGGTTTATGCTGACTTTGTACGTCTTACCGCTGTCTATGGTCCCACAAACAGCAAGAACAAAAAACAACGGTATTAACCCACCATCAGTCTGTGTATGCGTTTTTTGTTGTTAGGTCAGTAAGGTAACACACAACATGAGATTATAACTCAGAGCGGCAACCACTACAGCGGCTAGTAGTCTTTCTAGAGAGTTGAAACAATTCGCATTAGTTATCAACCAAATAAATCTTTCAGACATTGCTTATGACTCCTGAAGAACCAAGAACGTTATGACTCATTACACATGTTGGATTTGCAATAAAGAATTATTAGGCAAGCCAGTAAGGAGACCACGATCCACTTACTGGAAAGTTCAGAGGGCTGCGACAACAATTGTCAATCTTCAACTTAAGGTTGATCCTAAGAATGGAAAACTGCTCTCTTTTCATAATTACGAGGCTACGATCTCATTTTATATGCAAGCAGTGTTTGTATTTAAGAGGGTTACTGATGGCACAGTCGTCAGAAAGCTACATGACTTTTACTTTGACAGTTTCTCTTTTATGACTCAGACAATTGATGGCTAGTTTGGATAGTTAATGGATCTCTACAAGACTTTCCATATAAAACAATAATTGACCCTCTTTAGTGCGTAAAGGAGTTTATCCTTTATAATTACATGAAATCGTGGGATAGGGTTTGAGAAGACTCGCTTCCTCTACGGTGCTTCTTTTAGTCTTAGAGGACAAGACATAAGGACACTGAATTTGAATACGCCAGAAAGCAGGGACAGAATTAAAAGTGAACCGATGGGCGATATCACGATCAATTATTTATTGGCTGGAGTGTGTTTATTGGCAGATGTCTTTAGAATTACAGATTCTAATTGCATGACACATTACACGTAGACTCTACATTAATCTACTGCCAGGTCTTTCTTGGGGGACGCTTTCTTAAAGTCTACAAACATCCAGATTGACTTAATATCTGATTACCCCACACTACAGATGATTGAGAGGGCTGAGGGGAGCATTTAGCATGGCCTCACATCCTTATGTAAGCCAACAACAAGGATTTAGACGCATATCGATCCCTTCTAAAACCATCCAACTATCTAATGCTACTTAGACTCTACACTCTGTATGGGATGGGAGTGTCAGCCGCGTCCACTGAGACACTTTTAACAATGATTAAAAGGGACTCACGTTGTTAACACTGTGTTAGGCATTGTTGTCACAGCTTAATCCCGATAATCAGCGGACTAATCTTGGAAGTATAGACTAGAATATTAAAGAAATTACACGATTCCCACGATTACCCTAGCGCGAAAGATTTAAAGATGAGCTATTGAAACGCTAAACTTGTTTCCAATCTTCGCACAATAAGTATGTTTGTCATTACAGATGTTACAGTTTACTACGACACGGATTAAAGCTGACGCTGTTCACGAATAATATCTGTGACCAAGAGCATTTTTATGAGGACCATACATCAAGAAGAATACTGATTAGAAACCCAAGCCACTGATGCTTAGATAAAAGACTTTTTTTAAATGATGAAAACAGCTGTTTTGGCAAAACTATGGAGAACGTACACATCGCAAGATGAGAAATAGTTACAAAGAAAACCAAGCATTAAGTTTGCCTAAACCAATATCAGACTTTAGAAGATTTAACGACGGGTCGCATTTGATGAAGAAAAAAGGATGTTAAAGTTGGACAAGCCGGTGTTTATCGGCTTTACCGTTTATTAGAGTTGTCAATGTTATTAATGTTAGATTTCTGTACGGGAATACTTTATAACACTGTACCAAGAAGAAGAGTACTTTACACAGACATGACTCTTTTATTTAGAGTCCAGCAGATGAATTTAAAGGACTTAGAAAGATGTGGCTAAAGGAGTTGATGGGTGGTTCGACACTGCGGACATCCTCAAAGGACTAGTCCTTTACATTCAACTGTGAACAAGAAAGTTATTGGGACGATGAGGTATGAACTTAATAATTATAATATAATAAACGTACATTTTAGAGCGTTTCTCACTAGAGCTCACAGCGGATTTCAATGTTTAACTATAAACATTGTCAAAAAAAACTCATATACAAAACCATAACCCAGTCACCTCATAATTAGGAAATGAAACACAGAAGGACAGGGGGAGGGGGTGGGGGGGGGCTAGCCAATCCAACATTAACACCACACACACCACACACACACACACACACATACACAGCGCGCGCTCGCGCACTGTAGTTTTCAAGTGTAACCTTCCATCACGTAAGCATGAACACACCAATAAAGGACAATGTTTTCAATAGAAATAATTCCTTGAACGATGGGTTTTTGAGAGCAGAGGGAAAGCAGGAGTCAGTTTGGCAGAGCGATCGAAAGTGGGAGAGAGTGTTCCAAACGAGGGGCTGCAAAAGAAGGAACGTTCCACATCGGTTTTTGTTGGAACGGTGGCTTGCAAAGTGTGAGCGTGTCAGAGGATGAGCGGAGTGTTCTTGCCGGTGTGTATATGCTAAAGGTGAGAAATAAGGGGGGGGAACAGATTGACTGGGCCAGTCCATTGACGGCGCGAAAACACCTGCATGCATTTTTTGTCTAATGCGTGTGCTATGGGTAGCCAGTGCAGAGTGTAGAGATGCGGGGTGATGTTGGTCTTCGGGGAACCTCAAGACCCGGGCGTGTCTATGCAGTAATTTTGTAATTTGAATTCGTTGTTTAAGATCTTATGGGACAGTTTATAAAAGAATTGTGGTTTGCGGGTCAAAGATGTATAGGTTGCCAGCCAACTTCTGTAATGACCGAATGCTAAAGGCAATAGTAAAGAAAGTTGTCAAAAAAAATATATCACGATAACTACATAGCAAGCCCTCTTTGAAAACAAAGTATTTCATCACACAAATGTTAATCTACGCTCTTACTCTTCATCAAGTAAAAACAACTGTGGTTAACAAAAATCACTAGTCTCTGACAATAACAAAAGAATTTCGTTCACACTGAGTTTTCATATGGTAGGAATTGGAGAAACTTTAAAAGCTTAACTTGACTAATTAGCTTGTATTAAACGTAAGAACCTAACAGTACTTAATAAGAACTAACAAGAACTTAATTAGAAAACATAACATGAAATTAACTTTTGGAACCTTAAACTATAACTTACTTAAGTACTTAACAAGAACTTTACAAGAACTTAACTAAAGAACCTAACTAGAACTTAAATTTACTTGCACTTAACTTGTAATTTACTTGCACTTAAGTTAAAAAAGTTACTTTTTATAACTAACTTACTTGTTATTATCTAGATTCTTAACTTGACTTATCTAGTTCTTAAAAAACTATTACAGGCGAAAAATGGGATCTACGCAGGTGGTTGCTCTTTTTGCAGGAGGCGGTTCTTTTCTTTTACTGTGGGGGCTTGCGGACTTGTTTTAAGATTATATATGGTGTTAGGTTTTGAATGCTAAAAAACACCCAGCAACAACAGCAGGCCCCAAGCATAATGATACGTTCATATGTTTGATTGGGATTGTGTTGTTGTAATTGTGTTGTTGGTGGTGGAGATGCTGTATTATTATATAATAATTTGTTGTTTTGCGGATTGGTTTGCTTTCTCAGTCTGTTTATTCACGGCCTGTTTACGCCCAGCTCAACACGTCCAGGTTTTTAGCTTAGTTACCAATACTCATTGGGGTACCTTTCTGTCTGCGGTAACATTCATTGGTGACGCTTTCACTTGCTCTGTGGACTGACCATGCTGCGTCTTATTCTGTGATCGTAATTTTTTTATTGCGATTAAATTTAATATGATCAAAATTATGTATTTAAAGTAACTTTAACCCATGATGAATGGACTAGCCTAGTCCAAATCTGTAATACATGTCACATGCGGAGTTTTAGGGATTGTTTAAAAGGATCTTGTGTTAAGTCGTATTTTATATTCTTCTTCTGAATCAAACCGGCGCCCATCTTACTTACTAATTAGCATATAGGCTAATCATTGTCCTGAACACTGATTAAACCTTTTTTGACCCTAGCTGCGCTTCATACTGGCGTAGTACTTTTCATTGTCTTGATGTGGACCTATTGTTGGATCTGTTCAATAATTAGTTCAGTGCTAAATATGTTCTGTTTTTTCTTCACGCTGCTAGAGAATATAATTTTCTTTTATGGCAGTGGCCCTACGGAGTAGTCTGCTTGCTCCTCCACATTAATAGTTCGTCACAATCCATTTTTAAAAATAAAAAATAATAGAATACCTTTTAAAAACATGAGTTTAAGTTGGTTAATTAAGCAGTGCTTCGTTGGTGTTAAGTTTATTCAACCTTGCAAAATTGTTTGTTGGAAATAAAACCGCCAACATGGGTGGAAAGATTAGAAGATTCGCTAAAACTAGTTGAACTTTATTTTTAGCTTTAACAACAAAGATTATTGATTAAAAAGCATTAGAAGCCTTTGTTTATATGATTATTTTAATTATTTTTTTAGTTGATAAAAGATGAGTGAAAAAAAGATTATCCAATCGATTTACCATTACTGTACTTAGCGGCCTTAGTATAGGCTATAGCGTGTTAGCAAAAAACATTGTTTTAAAAATGAAGCCAGCAGATTAGGAAGGTAGAATTGAGGGATGTTCTGTTAAGGTTATAGTTAATATGCCGGGATTGCGTCAACGACTTTCTTGTTACCAGGGGGGATTTACAAGAAAATTTTAGTTCATAGAAAGATTAATTTTATAAGAAAATAATTTAATAAAAGATGGCGGGGAGTAGGTTATGATGGTGGAGGGCTATTGTTAATGCTTTTGGCCTTCTTCTGGAGCAATTATATGTTTCGATCACATTGCCGGTCGATGAAGAGAGAGACGCCATCACAAGGCAATAGACGATTTAGCCAAGGCAAGCAGACGCTTATTGAGAAAAGACGAATTGCTCATTAGACTTTATTAATAAAAAGTTAAGAGAACAGGGACTGCCGAGCACACATTTACAGACGATTGATTGAGGCAATGATAGAGTATTACTTAGTGACAGGAAAGAAGTTTCTACATGCCACTCGCCAGAACTGTTGATTTTTACGAAACCGTCAGAGAACAGAAAATAGCAGGAAATGGTTTTATTGTGGGTGCTCTGGGAGCAATTGAATTCTTGCACAACAATCTAAAAAATTATAGTTAAAGTGTAATAAAATGATAGTTTAAAATATGGAAATAAATATATATTTACTCCTAAAGGGGTATGGAAAGGAAAGAATGCTATTGAAAACATGAGTAAAACTGCTAGGGTGTTGAATCAGATGCGAAGATGTTTCAAAACAGGCCAATTGGGCAATATATCTGCCTGCCCAAAAAGAATAATAAGGCCTAGATTAGTTAACTCAGTTCCAATGAACCCACAGCCGGACTTGCTGTATCTTCACATGACAAAGTTAGAGAAAAAAGTTTTATGTATGCTTGACAGTTGTTGACATTGGTTCAAGATACAAAGCACGTGAACCTTTAACAGATAAAAGCTCAACTGCTGTGGCTGTGGCTTTACAAACAAAATACATGCGAGGGCCATAAAGTATTAGGATGATCCAGGTTGATGATGGAAAAAGAGTTTAAAGGCTCTGTCAAAACCAACTGTTTTTAAAAACCATCATGTTACAGTTAGAGGAGGGATCAGGCAACCATGAATCACGGCTAGTAGAAAACTTTAATAAGATCTAGCTGAACGCATGATTACCTATCATATCACAGAGGAAAATTATGGCCAGAACGGAACACAGAATGGGTTAGGAGATTGCCAGCCGTCTTACGTGCAATATGAACAAGATGAAGGAAATTTTAAAGCAACAGGCTTAAGCCCAGTAAAGCAATCAAATTACAAAAAAAATTAGCATTACTGAAGACATCAAGGACCACCCCAACTCTTGCCGTTTGGATAAAAGTAAAGATAACTGGTATTCTCCTGGAGAGCAGAAGGCGTTGTTAGAAAATTAGAGTACAGATCTATATGGAGGTAGATGTATATGAAGTTGAGCGAATTATGGAAAATCTGACCCACCGTATATGATTTAAGAGAAACCTTCGTCTAAAAGCTGCCCCTAAAAGATTCTTTTGTTTCGTGATGAGTTGCACAGTTGTCTGCCAAACACAGTGAGGTTAACCAAAAAATAGTATTATTTTTTGTTTTTAAACTTATTTTTTTGCTCTATTTTGGGTTTAACGATCATGTGTTTGTTTTTCAATGTTCTGTTTATTGCATCAGTGTCTATGTCGTGAATGTAAAGTCTTTCTCACTCCTTTTGTAGTTATTTTCTGTCGCTTACTAATCTTCACCATCAGCCCTAAAGCTTATCAAATTTTGTCTGTATGTTTTCTCCTGTATGATTGTTTATCTTAATTTTAATGGAACAAAAGTTTTGCTGATTGCTAGTGGCAACAATTGGCACGTGTGCTTTTGTAATTTAGGAGTTAATTTTTTAAAACAGCATCTTACCAATATAGGAAATAGCCACTAACCCTAAACTCAAGTGCCCTAATGCTTAAGAGGTGGGCCCCTCCGGTAGCTAAAACGCAACGCTAGACCGCACTTCGTAGTACAGTGAGGAGCCTGTAATTAAATTTAAAAGGGAAAAGAGTATTTTAAGCTTAGCATATTTTTTTTAAGTACTCCTGTGCTGTCGTTATCAAGTCTAAATCAATCTTCTTCTTATCTCTTTTGAAGTTCAGTTATTTGCTTTAGCCTAAACTGTTGAACCATGAATTTTTAAATAGATTATTTTATTAATTTAATCTTGTACACTGTCTTTCTTTTTAATCTTCTGGCAGCACTTCATTAGAGAGGTAAAACGCAAATAAATTAACATACTAATGAAAATAAGACGAGTACTGTTAGTTTGTCCTATGTCAAATACGTAAACATTGTCAGATGATACATGGGTGTTTATTTTGTCTCCGTTTTAGTAATTGCAATACCAGCTTTTAAGAGGAGCATCAAGTTTTCAGCCTTTATTTGTATGCCTCTAATAAACCGTATGTTCTGGCATAACTAGTATCGCCCCTCCCGAGGAGTAATAAATAAGCGAAATCATGTCATTTGCCTAGGTTAGTGACGTATCGTTGGGTTAATTCTAAAGCGACAGTGTCACTCCCATGCAGCTAAGGACTCTTTCTCTGTTGCATATATTCGAACCTGCAAGTATTTTAATCTGGTTTTTTCTGTTGTGTTCCTGGAACAGGCTAACAAGATAGGGCTGCATTTAAGGCTTTTTGAAATTGTAATTTAGGAGTTACAATTTTCGTTGCCGCCATCAGTCACCATTTTTATGCTATGAAGAAGACCCAAGTGGTAGAAATGCATCGGGTCTTGTATGTGCCTTTGTTTGTCTATGTCATGGCGGGTAAGTTTACAAATTCTTCTACTTTTTGCTTCGTTCGGCCGCCATCCAGTCCACCCATTTGATTTTTTCTGAATTTGTTTTTCTTACAAGTTAATCATTAGGGCTTCGTAGGTCAACTTTAGATTCAAGCAACTTCAGGAAGCCCGGCAGCATCTCTCTTTTATGAAGTTTGTATACGTGTTTGCCAAAATCGTTTGTCTTTAAATTTCTTATCTTTCAGGGTAGGATACTGCTGTGTTTTTTGTTTCAATTTTGTTCGTTTGTAAAACGTCTCTGTTTTATTCAATCCTTATACATTTCCTGTGACTCCTATTAGATCAATCTCGTTTGTGTCTGTAGGTTTTTAACTACGCAAGCATTTAGGAGCTAGATCGTTTTGATTTGGCCCCCCGGAGACATTCTTTTTATGATATAAAAAAAAAAAAATTTATTTTTTAATAACATAAAACAATAGGTTCTTAAGCAATCAATAATTAACAATCTACAATTAAAACAAACGTATGAACTGGGGATCAGTCAGTTACGCATAGCTTAGCGTGCTTAGTAGATTTTTCTAACTGCTCTTTTCTTTTTTTTTAAATCTCTTTGTCCCTTATTATTGTAATTTTCACTTAAACATTTTCAAAAACTATTTTGTCTTAGTGTAAAATAATACAACCGATTTTACTGCGATTCCTAAAGTCTTTTAAGACAGCATTATATTTTTGAGTTAAGAGCCACACCAGTAAACTCAAGGCCGTGGGTCCGTAAGGCTGCTTGACAGAAGACTTTTCTTTTTTTAACAGGTCTTCGTTCAGCTGACGGTCATCTTAATAAACAGCTTTCAGTTCCTCAAAAAGTTATGTAATGTTCTACAACAGTCGTCAGTTTGTCGCTAGGATCAACTAAGAAAATATATTATCGTTCTGTCCAAATTAAACTTTCTTTCTTTTATAAGACTTGTTGTGCTTAAGGTGGGTGCAGATATAACCAATGTGCTCGTAATGAAACCTGTATATTGTTTGTAACCAAATCAAGTACGAAGCTGTTTTCACACACCCAGATAATCCGGCAGATAAGAGAACATTGCGGATCTTTAGGAAGAAACTTCAAACTATCTTCTGTTTTTTTTCAGATATTTTCTTCTGCATTTTTAAAGGGCCACGTTTTTAGCCTGTTTTCTTCCAATGTTTAACTGGGCTCAAAACCCATATAAACATGCTTTGTATTGGGGCGTTTCATCTGCATTTCTATGCGAATATTTATTTTTATACCATTTGCCCTATCCTTCTCCAACTTCAAAAAATCTGTTGTCAAAATGTAGATTAAAATCCGCACAGCTCATATTTTGTTTATTAAGTAGTCTTGAGTTTTACATCATAAAGGCGAAGGTTTTTTAATATCGATCAAACTGTAGTTCTCTTGCCTAATCCAGCGAACAACTTTTTATTTCATTCAAAGTGTGGTGAGGTAAAAGTACCGCGACGAATCAAATGTTCAGACTAGCATTTATTAAAAGTAACCTTTCTCAATTTTTGGTTATAACGCTTTGATTTCTCTGAAAAGGAGTTGTCTTCGTAAACAAGAACAAAATTCCTTTTAAAGACTTCAAAGCTGATTTTAGTTGTATGTTCAGAGAGTGGTCTCGCTGGTTTTTTATTTTCTGTACATGACGTGATAACCATTTCATTAATAATTACTGTTTTAGTTTTATTATGGGGATAATATTGTTTCTAGCCAGTCCGGGGTTAGTAACAACATCAAAATCAGAGAAATGTCGTAACTGTGTATTTAGCTAGGTGGTGTTTCCGACAGAACAACAGAATCGCTAGGATTAATGTAAGATCATAAGAAAGATTTTCTTTTAGTGCGCCTTTGGTTTCTCTGGCATATGCGTCTTTAACAGCTCGAATCTAGAGGAATGCAGAATCTGTTGCCAAATGCTTCTGCTACTGCTATCTTTAACTCATTCTTTTGCATCCTCCGCTTAAGGCTGTGCTTGAGGACCATTTGGGCTTTATATTCCTGATAGACTATCTCTTTCTTCTTTTTTAGGAGGATAGATCAGAATAGAGGGTAAAAATATTGACTCTCTTAGTACAAAGACTTCTCTGCCTAAGTCAATTGCTATAGATTAACGCTGGCCTGCCAAATTAGCAACAAACAGTAGCATTAGGATACTTCGTTTATATTATTTTGCATGATAGTTAAGCAGTGCTGGCATTATACATCATCTGCGCAAGATCAGCGAAACTTGATGTTAAAGCTTGTCTGGATGAACTGTTGCTGGAGTAGTATTTACACTATTACAGTTGCCTTTACACCTTTTACGCCATGGGGTCCCGTCTCTTTTTTATATGGATCGAGGTGCAACGTATGAGTTTTCATGTTTTTTATAAAAAAACAAAAAGAATATAAATAAAAAATATGGTATGAAAGATTGTGACGTGCTGATCTTTGAAGAAGTAGAGATTAGAAACACAATTGGGCCTTCAATAGATGCAGAAATTGAAGGAGTGGCAGCAGTAGGCCAAGGAGTCGGATTAAGTCAAATACGAATTGCTAGATAGAATTGAATCATTATTAGACATTGGGTCGAGGCAACCAGAAGCGCTTAGGTTTTACAATTTTGAGTTAGTAAAGCTAATCATTTGACTTATAGAACCAGTAACGGGGACCTATGCGGTTTCCTAAAAAACCAGACCCAGCCAGGTTTTTAAAAACAAGCACAAGTTTAGAAATCTCCCCGTTGTGACAAAAGGGAAATTGAACTTTATTGCGAGATTTAAAGCTCTGAGGCTGTGAGTCGTTTACAAACACATGGAGCAAAGAGTTGCCAACACCGATCTGAAATAGAAATGAAACTCTTTTCAAGATTTAGGGGCAAGAATAATTGTGCAGCAATGTCACGGACAAAAAAAATGAAACAACCTAAACTTGGGGGAAAACAACCTAACTTGGGTGTCGCCACAGCCAATTTTTTCGGAACCTAGTCCACTCAACATTTAAGGCGTCAGAAAGACGGGCCTTAGTCGGGTCCGGCCAAATTAAGTTGTGGAGAGGCTTCCTGTAGGAAGGAACGGTCTGTCGGTATAGGGCTAAGGCAGCTTGGACCGACGCCTCGATGTTCTGCGAGCCGAGTCGCAGAGCCGAGGCAAGTATCTAGCCACTTTGTGGAACCAAGCCGATGTTTACTCGGAGTCGTGGGTGTACCCAGGATCAGCTGGCCAATTTAGATTGACCAGTGTCCACCAATTAAGCCACACCGCGCAGTGAGTAGGGAAGGCGGGAAGTAAGTGTGTGGTGGGGGTTGAACTTGGCTAATCAATTAAATGACCATTTGACCAACAGAGAGTAAGGCGTGTATCGGGACTGTATGATATGAACGTCAAGGGAATTTGCGGGACGTCAACTTCGGGGATCAAGGTAAAAATAATGACATTGGTACTGGCCTGGAACGGGGGGTTGAGCATAAAGGAATTATGTGTGAGTGAGGAGAATAGGGAAGAAGACGAACCGTCAGAGGTGAGAGAGGGTGGAGTTCGGGAGTTGGCTCGCGCTACAGGAAGGCAGGGAGATGGAGAACGAACAGAGACAGTGTGAAGAGGCTGGAGCCAATCTCCGGTAGCTAAAACGGCAACGTAGACCCGCCTTACGCTAGCTACAGCTGAGGAGCCAGTAATTACATAAGAAAGAGTATTTAAGCTTTAGCATATTTCTTTCTAGTAAACCTATACTTATACCAAGTCACTTTCTATTTCTTTTGAAGTTCAGTTATTTGCTTTAGCCTAAACTGTTGAACATGCATTTTTAAATAAGATTATTTTATTAATTAATCTTGTACATGTCTTCTTATTAATCCTTCTGGCAGCACTTCATTAAGAGAGTAAAACGCAATAAAATCAAACATACTTAATGAAAATAAAGTCGAGTACTGTTAGTTTGTCTTTGTCAACCATCACAGTAACCTTGTCAGATGATACATGGGTGTGTTTATTTTGTCTCCGTTTTTAGTAATTGAAAATACCGAGCTTAAGAGGAGCATCCAAGTTTTCAGCCTTTATTTGTATGCCTCTAATAAACGTATTGTTTGGCAAACTAGTATCGCCCTCCGAGGAGTAATAAATAAGCGATAAAATCATCGTCATTTGCCTAGGTAGTGGACGGTTTTCGTTGGGTTAAATTCTAAGCCGACAGTGTCACTCCATTCAGCTAAGGACCTCTTTCTGTAGCATATATTCAGAACCTGCCAGTTATTTTAATCTGTTTTTTCTGTTGTGTTCCTGGAAACCAGGCTACAGATAGGGCCTGCATTTAAGGCTTTTCTGAAATTGTAATTTAGGATTTTACAATTCTTCGTTCGCCGCCATCAGTACCCATTTTTTCGCTGAAGAAGACCCAAGTGGTTGAAATGCATCGTGTCTTGTCATGTGCTTTGTTTGTCTATGTCATTGGCGGTAAGTTCTAAACAAACTCTATTCCTAATTTTGCTTCGTTCGCCGCCATCAGTCACCCATTTTGAATTTTTCTGAATTGTTTTCCTTATCAAAGTATACATTAGGGCTTCGTAGTTCAAACTTTAGATTCCAAGCAACTTCAGGAAGCAACGCCCAAGCACTCTCTCTTTTATGAAGTTTGTATTCGTGTTTGCCAAAATCGTTTGTCCTTAAATTTCTTATCTCTTCTAGGGTAGGATACTGCTGTCGTTTTTTGTCTTCAATTTCTGTTCGTTTGTAAACCCGTCATCTGTGTATTCAAATCCATAAACATTTCCTGGCACTCCTATTAGATCAAACTCGTTTGTGTCTGTAGGTCTTTTAACTCTACTGCAACGCATTTAGGAGCTAGATCCGCTTTTGATTCTGGCCCCCGAGACATTCTTTTTATGATATAAAAATTATAATAAACAAATTGTTATAGCAATCAATAATAAACAATTACAATAAACAAACGTATTGAACTGGGGGATCAGTCCGTAAGCATAGCTTAGCGTGCTTAGATTTTTCTAACTGCTCTTTATTTTTTTTAACTCATCTTTGTCCCTTATTATGTAATTTTCACTTAAACATTCTTCAAAACTATCTTTGTCCTTAGTGTAAAATAAATACAACCGATTTTAACTGCGATCTAAAGTCTTTTAAGACAGCATTATATTTTTGAGTTAAGAGCCACACAGAAACTAAGGCGTGGCGTCCGCTAAGGCTAGCTTTGACAGAGCTTTTCTTTTTTTAACAATGTCTCGTTCAGCTGAACAGTCATCAATAATAAACAGCGTTTCAGTTCCTCAAAAAGTCTATAGTAATGTTCTAAACAGTCGCTCAGTTTGTCGCTAGGATCAACTAGAAATATATTATCGTCTGTCCAAATAAACTTTCTTTCTTTATAAAGACTTGTTGTGCTTAATGGTGGTGCAGAATATAACAATGTGCTCGTAATGAAACCTGTATATTGTTTGTAACAAATCAAGTACGAAGGGCAGTTTTCCCACACCCAGTAATCCGCAGATAAGAGAACAGTGCGGATCTTTAGGAAGAAAACTTCAAACTATCCATCTGTTTTATTAGAATATTTCTTCTGCATTTTAAAGGGCCACGTCTTTTAGCCTGTTTTCTTCAATGTTTACTGAGGATCACAACCATAAAAA
>JAFLJL010015328.1:7445-25412 GCA_018398815.1 Conus ventricosus | reverse complement strand
TGAATTGAAGTCATAACAACAAGCCAAAATCAATATTAGTCTAAATAGAAACAACTTACAGAACTGAATTGGATTAATATTACACATTTAGACCTTAAATGATTTTAATATCCCTGAACAAATTTTTAACAACAGAGAGCATGATAAAAACAATAACTGGATTAGATTAAGTTCTGTTATAAAACTATGGAGCAGTTAAACTTTATGACAAAAACCCCTCATTGTTCATTAATTTGTGGACAAACTGGTTGTGGAAAAACAAATATTTATCCTTGACCTGTTACAAACAGTTTATCGTTATAATTTTAATCATATTGTGGTTTTCTGTCCAACACTTAAATGGAACAAGCATATCATAATAGAAGGTTTATATGGACAGATGATGACATATTTTAGTTAATCCTAGCAATAAACTTAGTGAGTTTTTAGAACAGTTTTATAGACTGTTTGAAGGAACGCAGACACTATTTATTATAGATGACTGTTCGGCAGAAAGAGACATAGTTAAAAAGAGAAACACTTTGTCAAAACTAGCTTTCAGTGGAAGGCATGCTGGGATAAGTGTATGGATTTTATGCCAGAAATATAACTCGGTTTTAAAAGACTTTAGAGAACAGTTAAAAACTGTAGTGTTATTCACATGAAAGACAGAGACTCATTTGAAGAATGTTTGCGCGAAAATGATGTTATTGAAACGATCAGGAAAAACACAGGATTAAGCAAAAACTGAAATCTGAAAAGTTTAGTAAATTAGTATTGAAAACGATAACCCTACGCAGTATGTTTGTTTGTAGGGTCGTTATTTTTTGGTTACTTGTCAGAGAACAGGAATAGGCGGCTTTTAGGCCACTTTCGCCCAAAAATGTGGTGGAGTAGCAAGTGAGTCTGAAGCCGCCTATTCCTGTTCTCTCCATCTGTCACGATGGAGGGTTCGTGGCAACAGTTGTGACCCAAGATACCGATTAATGCCATCTGTCAGCGATGGATGGTTCATGGCAACAGTTATGACACCAAGATACCGATTAATGCCATCTGTCAGCGATGGATGGTTCGTGGCAACAGTTGTGACACCAAGATACCGATTAATGCCATCTGTCAGCGATGGATGGTTCGTGGCAACAGTTGTGACACCAAGATACCAATTAATGCCATCTGTCAGCGATGGACGGTTCATGGCAACAGTTGTGACACCAAGATACCAATTAATGCCATCTGTCAGCGATGGATGGTTTGTGGCAACAGTTGTGACACCAAGATACCAATTAATGCCATTTGTCAGCGATGGATGGTTTGTGGCAACAGTTGTGACACCAAGATACCAATTAATGCCATTTGTCAGCGATGGATGGTTTGTGGCAACAGTTGTGACACCAAGATACCAATTAATGCCATTTGTCAGCGATGGATGGTTTGTGGCAACAGTTGTGACACCAAGATACCAATTAATGCCATTTGTCAGCGATGGATGGTTTGTGGCAACAGTTGTGACACCAAGATACCAATTAATGCCATCTGTCAGCGAGGGATGGTCCAAGTCGACTGAGAAAATTTGTGTAATGAGCTGAAATCCGGCAACAGGACACCAGTATGTGATTTTCTTCCTCACTGTGGCTCCACCTCCCCTATACATCACCCAACAGCCCTCTCCTGTTAAATGAATTAAAGAGATGCAAACAGCCCTCTCCTCCTGTTAAATGAATTAAAGAGATGCAAACACTTTGCCTTCTTGTGGCATTTTCTATCACATAGCTTTAGTACATCTTTCTAACACTTACCTATCCAAACAAATGCCTTATCCCCACTGGCACGGAACATCATATTATTTATCAGGATCCCCAAAAAGATGGGCCAGACAGAGTGATTTCCCTTAGAAGTTCACCACATTGTGTTTATGTGTGAACCAGCTCAGTTTTCTCCTTTCCCTTGGTGGAGCAACACGTCTCTTTCAGTCCTGCGACTTTCCAACTTACTTTTGACATAGATTCCCACAAAGAAACATTACACTTTCCCTTGGTGGAGCAACACGTCTCTTTCAGTCCTGCGACTTTCCAACTTACTTTTGACATAGATTCCCACAAAGAAACATTACAGTTTCCCTTGGTGGAGCAACACGTCTCTTTCAGTCCTGCGACTTTCCAACTTACTTTTGACATAGATTCCCACAAAGAAACATTACCTTTCCCTTGGTGAGCAACACGTCTCTTTCAGTCCTGCGACTTTCCAACTTACTTTTGACATAGATTCCCACAAAGAAACATTACACTTTCCCTTGTGGAGCAAACAAGTCTCTTTCCCGTCCTGCGACTTTCCAACTTACTTTTGACATAGATTCCCACAAAGAAACATTACACTTTCCCTTGGTGAGCAACACGTCTCTTTCAGTCCTGCGACTTTCCAACTTACTTTTGACATAGTTCCCACAAAGAAACATTACACTTTCCCTTGGTGGAGCAACACGTCTCTTTCAGTCCTGCGACTTTCCAACTTACTTTTGACATAGATTCCCACAAAGAAACATTACACTTTCCTTGGTGGAGCAACACGTCTCTTTCAGTCCTGCGACTTTCCAACTTACTTTTGACATAGATTCCCACAAAGAAACATTACACTTTCCCTTGGTGGAGCAACACGTCTCTTTCAGTCCTGCGACTTTCCAACTTACTTTGACATAGATTCCCACAAAGAAACATTACACTTTCCCTTGGTGGAGCAACACGTCTCTTTCAGTCCTGCGACTTTCCAACTTACTTTTGACATAGATTCCCACAAAGAAACATTACACTTTCCCTTGGTGGAGCAACACGTCTCTTTCAGTCCTGCGACTTTCCAACTTACTTTGACATAGATTCCCACAAAGAAACATTACACTTTCCTTGGTGGAGCAACACTCTCTTTCAGTCCTGCGACTTTCCAACTTACTTTTGACATAGATTCCCACAAAGAAACATTACACTTTCCCTTGGTGGGGCAACACGTCTCTTCAGTCCTGCGACTTTCCAACTTACTTTTGACATAGATTCCCACAAAGAAACATTACAGTTTCCCTTGGTGGAGCAACACGTCTCTTTCAGTCCTGCGACTTTCCAACTTACTTTGACATAGATTCCCACAAAGAAACATTACAGTTTCCCTTGGTGGAGCAACACGTCTCTTTCAGTCCTGCGACTTTCCAACTTACTTTTGACATAGATTCCCACAAAAAACATTACAGTTTCCCTTGGTGGAGCAACACGTCTCTTTCAGTCCTGCGACTTTCCAACTTACTTTTGACATAGATTCCCCCAAAGAAACATTACACTTTCCCTTGGTGGAGCAACACGTCTCTTTCAGTCCTGCGACTTTCCAACTTACTTTTGACATAGATTCCCACAAAGAAACATTACACTTCCCTTGGTGGAGCAACACGTCTCTTTCAGTCCTGCGACTTTCCAACTTACTTTTGACATAGATTCCCACAAAGAAACATTACACTTTCCTTGGTGGAGCAAACACGTCTCTTTCAGTCCTGCGACTTTCCAACTTACTTTTGACATAGATTCCCACAAAGAAACATTACACTTTCCCTTGGTGGAGCAACACGTCTCTTTCAGTCCTGCGACTTTCCAACTTACTTTTGACATAGATTCCCACAAAGAAACATTAAAACTTTCCCTTGGTGGAGCAACACGTCTCTTTCAGTCCTGCGACTTTCCAACTTACTTTTTACATAGATTCCCACAAAGAAACATTACACTTTCCCTTGGTGGAGCAACACGTCTCTTTCAGTCCTGCGACTTTCCAACTTACTTTTGACATAGATTCCCACAAAGAAACATTACAGTTTCCCTTGGTGGAGCAACACGTCTCTTTCAGTCCTGCGACTTTCCAACTTACTTTTGACATAGATTCCCACAAAGAAACATTACAGTTTCCCTTGGTGGAGCAACACGTCTCTTTCAGTCCTGCGACTTTCCAACTTACTTTTGACATAGATTCCCACAAAGAAACATTACAGTTTCCCTTGGTGGAGCAACATGTTCCTTTCAGTCCTGCGACTTTCCAACTTACTTTTGACATAGATTCCCACAAAGAAAACATTACACTTTCCCTTGGGAGCAAAAAACGTCTCTTTCAGTCCTGCGACTTTCCAACTTACTTTTGACATAGATTCCCACAAAGAAACATTACACTTTCCCTTGGGGGAGCAACACGTCTCTTTCAGTCCTGCGACTTTCCAACTTACTTTGACATAGATTCCCACAAAGAAACATTACACTTTCCCCTTTGGGGGAGCAACACGTCTCTTTCAGTCCTGCGACTTTCCAACTTACTTTTGACATAGATTCCCACAAAAAAACTTACACTTTCCTTGTGGAGCAACACGTCTCTTTCAGTCCTGCGACTTTCCAACTTACTTTTGACATAGATTCCCACAAAGAAACATTACACTTCCCTTGGTGGAGCAACACGTCTCTTTCAGTCCTGCGACTTTCCAACTTACTTTTTGACATAGATTCCCACAAAGAAACATTACACTTTCCCTTGGTGGAGCAACACGTCTCTTTCAGTCCTGCGACTTTCCAACTTACTTTTGACATAGATTCCCACAAAGAAACATTACAGTTTCCCTTGGTGGAGCAACACTCTCTTTCAGTCCTGCGACTTTCCAACTTACTTTTGACATAGATTCCCACAAAGAAACATTACAGTTTCCCTTGGTGGAGCAACATGTCTCTTTCAGTCCTGCGACTTTCCAACTTACTTTTGACATAGATTCCCACAAAGAAACATTACACTTTCCCTTGGTGGAGCAACACGTCTCTTTCAGTCCTGCGACTTTCCAACTTACTTTTGACATAGATTCCCACAAAGAAACATTACACTTTTCCCTTGGTGGAGCAACACGTCTCTTTCAGTCCTGCGACTTTCCAACTTACTTTGACATAGATTCCCACAAAGAAACATTACACTTTCCCTTGGTGGAGCAACACGTCTCTTTCAGTCCTGCGACTTTCCAACTTACTTTTGACATAGATTCCCACAAAGAAACATTACACTTTCCCTTGGTGGAGCAACACGTCTCTTTCAGTCCTGCGACTTTCCAACTTACTTTTGACATAGATTCCCCCAAAGAAAACATTACACTTTCCCTTGGTGAGCAACACGTCTCTTTCAGTCCTGCGACTTTCCAACTTACTTTTGACATAGATTCCCACAAAGAAACATTACACTTTCCCTTGGTGGAGCAACACGTCTCTTTCAGTCCTGCGACTTTCCAACTTACTTTTGACATAGATTCCCACAAAGAAACATTACACTTTCCCTTGGTGGAGCAACACGTTTTCTTTCAGTCCTGCGACTTTCCAACTTACTTTTGACATAGATTCCCACAAAGAAACATTACACTTTCCCTTGGTGGAGCAACACGTCTCTTTCAGTCCTGCGACTTTCCAACTTACTTTTGACATAGATTCCCACAAAGAAACATTACACTTTCCCTTGGTGGAGCAACACGTCTCTTTCAGTCCTGCGACTTTCCAACTTACTTTTGACATAGATTCCCACAAAGAAACATTACACTTTCCCTTGGTGGAGCAACACGTCTCTTTCAGTCCTGCGACTTTCCAACTTACTTTTGACATAGATTCCCACAAAGAAACATTACACTTTCCCTTGGTGGAGCAACACGTCTCTTTCAGTCCTGCGACTTTCCAACTTACTTTTGACATAGATTCCCACAAAGAAACATTACACTTTCCCTTGGTGGAGCAACACGTCTCTTTCAGTCCTGCGACTTTCCAACTTACTTTTGACATAGATTCCCACAAAGAAACATTACACTTTCCTTGGTGGAGCAACACCGTCTCTTTCAGTCCTGCGACTTTCCAACTTACTTTTGACATAGATTCCCACAAAGAAACATTACAGTTTCCTTTGGTGGAGCAACACGTCTCTTTCAGTCCTGCGACTTTCCAAATTAAATTTTGACATAGATTCCACAAAGAAACATTACAGTTTCCCTTGGTGGAGCAACACGTCTCTTTCAGTCCTGCGACTTTCCAACTTACTTTTGACATAGATTCCACAAAGAAACATTACACTATTCCTTGGTGGAGCAACACGTCTCTTTCAGTCCTGCGACTTTCCAACTTACTTTTGACATAGATTCCCACAAAGAAACATTACACTTTCCCTTGGTGGAGCAACCACGTCTCTTTCAGTCCTGCGACTTTCCAACTTACTTTTGACATAGATTCCACAAAGAAACATTACACTTTCCTTGGTGGAGCAACACGTCTCTTTCAGTCCTGCGACTTTCCAACTTACTTTTGACATAGATTCCCACAAAGAAACATTACACTTTCCCTTGGGGGAGCAACACGTCTCTTTCAGTCCTGCGACTTTCCAACTTACTTTTGACATAGATTCCCACAAAGAAACATTACAGTTTTCCCCTTGGGGGAGCAACACGTCTCTTTCAGTCCTGCGACTTTCCAACTTACTTTTGACATAGATTCCCACAAGAAACATTACACTTTCCCTTGGTGGAGCAACACGTCTCTTTCAGTCCTGCGACTTTCCAACTTACTTTTGACATAGATTCCCACAAAGAAACATTACACTTTCCCTTGGTGGAGCAACACGTCTCTTTCAGTCCTGCGACTTTCCAACTTACTTTTGACATAGATTCCCACAAAGAAACATTACACTTTCCCTTGGTGGAGCAACACGTCCTTTCAGTCCTGCGACTTTCCAACTTACTTTTGACATAGATTCCCACAAAGAAACATTACACTTTCCCTTGGTGGAGCAACACGTCTCTTCAGTCCTGCGACTTTCCAACTTACTTTTGACATAGATTCCCACAAAGAAACATTACAGTTTGCTTTTCCCCTCAGGCGGAGATTCTCATGAGGGAATTTCAACCAACAAACCAATGGTCTATCACTGTTTCTTGCTCCTGTTACAGTTTGCTTTTCCCTCAGGCGGAGATTCTCATGAGGGAATTTCAACCAACAAACCAATGGTCTATCACTGTTTCTTGCTCCTGTTACAGTTTGCTTTTCCCTCAGGCGGAGATTCTCATGAGGGAATTTCAACCAACAAACCAATGGTCTATCACTGTTTCTTGCTCCTGTCGTCTCACTGTTTTCTTGCTCCTGTTGTCTCACTGTTTTTTGCTCCTGTTGTCTCACTGTTTTTTGCTCCTGTCGTCTGTTTCTTGCTCCTGTCGTCTGTTTCTTTTGCTCCTGTCGTCTCACTGTTCTTTGCTCCTGTTGTCTCACTGTTTTTCTTGCTCCTGTCGTCTGTTTCTTTGCTCCTGTCGTCTGTTTCTTTGCTCCTGTTGTCTCACTGTTTCTTTGCTCCTGTCGTCTCACTGTTTCTTGCTCCTGTCGTCTCACTGTTTCTTGCTCCTGTCGTCTCACTGTTTCTTGCTCCTGTTGTCTCACTGTTTCTTTGCTCCTGTCGTCTCACTGTTTCTTGCTCCTGTCGTCTGTTTCTTTGCTCCTGTCGTCTCACTGTTTCTTGCTCCTGTCGTCTCACTGTTTCTTGCTCCTGTCGTCCACTTTTGTCCTGTGCCTTGGCTTCACCCAAGTCTGCCCCAAGATCATCTACTTCGATGGCCTTCTGTGTGTGTTCCTCTTGTCACAAGAGGTGTTCTCTCAAAGACTGGCATGAGACAGTCATCTTCTGTGTGTGTTCCTCTTGTCACAAGAGGTGTTCTCGCAAAGATTCGCATGAGACAGTCATCTTCTGTACTGGATGTTTCCCATTTTTGCCATGACTCCTATGTAAGGTGGTTGAGTGCTATGTAGTATATGGAGTGCGAATTTGACATTCGCATCAATTTCATGGTGGTCTGCCAACTTTGGCCAGACAGTTTGCCATCTCTCCTGCCAGATCTCTTCAGTCATGGTTCAGAGGTCAGTTGATACAGTCTAGCATCTCCCTCTCTCCCTGCCAGATCCCTTCAGTCATGGTTCAGAGGTCAGTTGATACAGTCTAGCATCTCCCTCACCCACCTGTTCCATGAGAAGAAAAAAAAAGAAAAAAAGAAAAAAAAGAAACAAATGAAAGAAGCCAAAACAAAACAAAACAAAAAAGCCAGAAAGAGAAATAAAAAGAAGTGACACTAACCTCATAATGAAGCATAAAATTCTTTTCCTTTACGTTCCTGTGAAAAAAGAAAAAATATGCGCTATAAGGTGAAATCAATCGTTTCACATCACAAACATTACATATACTAAATTCCCCTTATTCAAAAATGTTTATAGTCATGACTGTTGAGATTTTGAGATTCACAGAATTTGTCTGTACATTACATGCATATCATATAAACATATTGATACTAATGACACACTTCTGAAACTGGTTGGAGTGTAAAATCAAACTTTAAAAGTGACTCCGTTTACGTAATTCATTAGTATGATCACACAGACACACACACACACACACACACACACACACACACACACACACACAAAACACACACACACACACACACACAAAACACACACACACAGACACACACACACACACACACACACACACACACACACACACACACAAGTACCTTAACTACTGTTTGGGTATCATCATGGATATGAGTTATATAAAAAATCGTTCGTCCCATCCGCAACTCAATTATGGAATGCACTACCTGACTACATTAAATCTAGCAACTCCTTGAGCCAACTGAAACGATATCTGTCTATTGATGACGCTATAGTTCCACCATATTACTATTTTGGTAAAAGAAGAGAACAAGTAATTAACTGCCGGCTCCGTTTAGGTATGAGTGATCTAAAGAATGATATGGTTAACCGACATCTGGCTAATAATCCTTTTTGTAGCTGTGGAAATGGAAGAGAAACAACAGAACACTATTTGTTATTCTGTCCCCTATTCAATATAGTTCGTGAAAATACAATTTTGACTCTTCCACAGAATTATACCGAATTACGTTTTCTTTTAGAAGGTAGCCGTGATCTTCAACCTGACGTGAATTCATTAATATTTGGAAAAGTACACCAGTTTATCTCCGAATCGAACCAATTTCAGCCCTGACTTTCTCATTTTTTTTATTTAAAAAAATTCATTTTTGCCTTTTTTATATTTTACTTTCTGTAACTTTATAGTTTGGCTCTTATTTATTCAATATGATCCATTTCTTTACTCTTGAAATAAGAGACTGACTGACAAGTCGATTGGCCCAAGACGTAGTTTACTGGATAGATAGTATGTTTACTTACTTATTAGCCAACGTCATCGCTAAAATTAGTAAATCTTTTTTCTGTTTAAGCGATCGATGTCATAGTGTCTTCAAAAGGGAAGAAAAACAGTAACAGGAAATGGAATAAAAATGAAAAGGGGAAAAGAAAAGAGGGGAAAAAAAGGAAAAAAAGTTAATCAAATTGAACTACTATACTTCAACACAATACTTATGGAAAAGATGGTTTCTACCCTAAACTACTTTACGTTATTGTATAAGTTTCTCTCATGTTTGTCAAGTGTTCACATATTCTTGGTGATGACGTGATTGCTGTTTCCACTCCCTTCCTCCCATTTTCCATGTTATTCATTTTATTTTTCTGCTACTGTGTCTTTTTTTCCGGCTCTTTTTTTTGTTTTTGTTTGTTTGTTTCTTTCTTTTTCTCTTTCAATGTTTCCTTTAAAAAAAAATCCCAAGCACGAAGTGAAATGCTTAGTATATTGTGAATGTATTTAACCGCCAATACAGTCAAACCTCTATTATAAGACCCTCTGTTAAGAGACCTCCTCTCATTTAAGACTGAATTTTTTTGCACGGATGCATTTTACTATCAAAACGACCCCTCTTAAGCGACTTCCTCTAAAACGCGACTTGCGACCTTTGTTTTGTTGAAATTTACGACCTTCGCACCATTGGTGTACGACCATGAGTCAAGGGAAACAACTGCACACCTGCCGCAATCTAGAGTCGCTTCCCTTGTTAAAAGAAAGATGGCGGAGATCAGAGGCAAAACATGCGGATCATGAAAGAGAAAGCCCCTGAATTTAGAAGAGAGAGTGGAGGTGATCAAAAGAAGTCGTGGAGGTGAAACTGCAATATCGATTGCTCGAAGTTATGAAGTTGGCAAGACCCAGATTCAAAACATCATCAAAGATCAGAAAGCTGTCATGACCAGAGCTGTCATGACCAGATTTGCCTTGGCAAAGGGCATGGAAGACATGACTGAAAAAATGTTATCTGTGCAGTCTGACATTCTGAAAGAACATTCCAGATGGGCGGGGAGAATGAAGCAGCAGAAATTGACATCTTTCTTTGTGAAGAAAGATTAATGTTTTACTTCAGTAACAGACACATCCATATGTGTGTGTGTGTGTGTGTGTGTGTGTGTGTGTGTGTGTGTGTGGCTGTGGCTGTGTGACTGTGATTGAGTGAGTATGTGTACTGTGTGTGAAAATATTTCTTCAAGTTCAACACATAGTCATTGTATGTCCTTTTGTGTAGCTGTATGAAGGAGACGGTGTGTGTGTGTGTGTGTGTGTGTGTGTGTGTGTGTGTAATTGTAAGGATATTTTATCTGAAAATATTCCAACGCCTAGTCAATGTGTCATTTTGTGTACATTGTATTTGCATTTATCTGTGAAAATTATACATGTTTTCAGTATGCATTCAGTGTTCTTGAGACTTTTTGTGCATGGAGAATTCATCTGTGAGAAAGTGTTTGTTTCTCCACCTGTCGGTGCCTACCTCCCTTATAAGACCCCTCCAATGTAAGACCGAATTTTCTGGACATTTTGAAGGTTTTAAAATAGAGGTTTCACTGTATATTGTCAATGTCTATTTGAGCACAGTATGAGCCTAGGGCGAGCTGTTGCTCATTCGTCATGTCAATTATGAAGGTATTCTGTTTATTTGTTTGTGAAATAAAAGTTATTTAAACCATCATGGATACACAGGTCTTCATGCTTGATGTTTTTAAGCAGGTCTTCATGCTTGATGTTTTTAAGCACCATTTCTGTTTGCAGAGTCTAAATAAAACAAATGCCTCAACATGCACTGAATTTAAACTTATGCAACAAACTTGCATTTGTTTATACAGATTATGCATCACAAGTGTAATAGCCAACTCTGATAAGCACCGAGTTTCCTGTTGGATTCTACCAATTTGTTCCAAGCTGCGCAACAGACCCTAAGAACAGATGCAGTCTAAAATCTGGATGGAAGTTGCATAATCTGTGTTGCACGGCATTACTTGCTATGGACCCACTATCAGGACGGAAGTTGCATAATCTGTGGTGCACGGCATTACTTGCCATGGACCCATTATCTGGAAACACGCAGACAGGGTCACACACTTTTCTCCATGTTACTGATTTTCCTCCCCTTCTTCCCACGTCACTTGTCCATCATCCCCCCTTCTACCTCGCACACTGCACCAACAATGACAGACCCTACTTGAAATGAGGTACGATCCATGTTCTCCATTTTCTGCGCCTTTCTATGCACCTGGTCTTCCCTACAGTTCTTATCTCTTTCTCCCATGTAACACACACACTCCCCATGTAACACACACACACACTCCCCATGTAACACACACACATGCCCATGTAACACACACGCTGCCCATGTAACACACACACTGCCCATGTAACACACACACTCCCCATGTAACACACACACTCCCCATGTAACACACACACTAACACTCCCCATGTAACACACACACTAACACTCCCCATGTAACACACACACTCTCCCCATGTAACACACACACTGCCCATGTAACACACACACTGCCCATGTAACACACACTGCCCATGTAACACACACACTGCCCATGTAACACACACACTGCCCATGTAACACACACACTGCCCATGTAACACACACACTGCTAGCGACCACTGACCCTGTGAGAAGTGAGACTGGATCCATCCTGGCAGCGGCCTCAGGACTGTCGTAGGTCACCGTGCACAGAACCTGTAGGACAAACACAATCAGTCAGCCGTCACTTCAACAACAAACAGCACCACCCCTCCCTTCAAAAGCCCTGTAGGACAAACACAATCAGTCAGCCGTCACTTCAACAACAAACAGCACCACCCCTCCCTTCAAAAGCCCTGTGGGACAAACACAACCAATGACACAACCAATAAGCCTGTAGGACAAACACAACCAATAAGCCTGCTGGACAAACACAACCAATGAGCCTGTAGGACAAACACAACCAATGAGCCTGTAGGCCAAACACAACCAATGAGCCTGTAGGACAAACACAACCAATAAGCCTGTAGGACAACCAATGAGCCTGTAGGACAAACACAACCAATAAGCCTGCTGGACAAACACAACCAATGAGCCTGTAGGACAACCAATGAGCCTGTAGGACAAACACAACCAATGAGCCTGTAGGACAAACACAACCAATGAGCCTGTAGGACAACCAATGAGCCTGTAGGACAAACACAACCAATGAGCCTGTAGGACAACCAATGAGCCTGTAGGACAAACACAACCAATGAGCCATTACTCAGAAACAAACTCAGCCTTTCCACACCTCCTTTCACAGGGCTGTATGGCAAGCACAGCCCCTGCATGATCTCTTCAGGAGCAAACACACATCACCAATGGCAAGCACAGCCCCTGCATGATCTCTTCAGGAGCAAACACACATCACCAATGGCAACCACAGCCCCTGCATGATCTCTTCAGGAGCAAACACACATCACCAATGGCAAGCACAGCCCCTGCATCTCTTCAGGAGCAAACACACATCACCAATGACAAGCACAGCCCCTGCATCTCTTCAGGAGCAAACACACATCACCAATGGCAAGCACAGCCCCTGCATCTCTTCAGGAGCAAACACACATCACCAATGGCAAGCACAGCCCCTGCATCTCTTCAGGAGCAAACACACATCACCAATGGCAAGCACAGCCCCTGCATCTCTTCAGGAGCAAACACACATCACCAATGGCAAGCACAGCCCCTGCATGATCTCTTCAGGAGCAAACACACAACACCAACCTTCACTAGACCAGTTAGAAGATCATTATCAATGAACAATCACGTCACAAACAAACTCAGTTCAATCCACTCCTTCACTAGAATTTCATAGTGTTCCTATCTTTTGGTAATAATCTTAATAATAATAAATAATAATGAATATTTATAGAGCACCTATTCTCGGCTAGAGACCAAGCTCTAAGCGCTTCACAATCAACACTTGTTTACACAACGGGCTGCCTACCTGGGTAGTGCTGACTGAAGAGCTGCCAGCCGGCGCTTCATTCAGTCGTTTCCCGTGTCATCCAGTCAGTATCGTTCAATATCGATCACTCATTTTCCTTACTTCCTTCATTCTTTCCATTTCTCACGCAGGGTGCATGCTATGTGTAACATGTCATCCATACCAACGGCCAAACTGGCCTACTCTTCCGAAAGTTGGTGATGGGATTTTAACTGTGTGCAAGATGTTATGCGTGCGTTCACACACGGAACCTCGGTTTATAGTCTCGTTCGAAGGACTGTATGGGAAATGGAGTCAGAACAAATGTTAACTCCAAGGGAAAAATCCCCCTGTACCGAAACACCCCGGCAGAGGTTCGAACCCGCAACCCCAGGATCACCAAGATTACGAGTCCGGCGCTCTACCAACTGAGCTATTCCGGCTCCATGAAATAAACTGATAAGATCCTGCCTGCAGGTCCTTCTTTGGATCCACACTGTCACCACTATCTAATGGCTTTGTCCTTCCTTCACATTCCATTATCCCATCAAGATTTCTGAAGATCAGTTCAGAAATTTTTGTATAATAAAATCTGTATTAAATTTGCTAACTGATGATGGACCTACTGCTTGACCTGGATCTATACCACAGATCAACATCAAAATTTAACAGGGGGAGGAGGGGGGGGGGGGGGGGGGGTGTCCATGGGCCATGTTCTAACTTTTGACAACGTTTGGTTTCAATAAGTTCAGTTATGCATAATCCAGTGGACAGACAAACAAAACAAATAAACAAATGTGGGTTAAAACTCTCCTCCGTGGCAGAGGTATAACATATCCTACCATTCAGACAACAACAAACAAAGTAAAAAAAACCTATCAGATGAAACAAGGCCTATCACTCAGACAATGGCAGACTACATCAAAAACTATCAGATGAAACAAGGCCTATCACTTAGACAATGGCAGACGACATCAAAAACTATCCGATGAAACAAGGCCTATCACTCAGACAATGGCAGACGACATCAAAAACTATCAGATGAAACAAGGCCTATCACTTAGACAATGGCAGACGACATCAAAAACTATCCGATGAAACAAGGCCTATCACTCAGACAATGGCAGACGACATCAAAAACTATCAGATGAAACAAGGCCTATCACTCAGACAATGGCAGACGACATCAAAAACTATCCGATGAAACAAGGCCTATCACTCAGACAATGGCAGACGACATCAAAAACTATCAGATGAAACAAGGCCTATCACTCAGACAATGGCAGACGACATCAAAAACTATCAGATGAAACAAGGCCTATCACTCAGACAATGGCAGACGACATCAAAAACTATCCGATGAAACAAGGCCTATCACTCAGACAATGGCAGACGACATCAAAAACTATCAGATGAAACAAGGCCTATCACTTAGACAATGGCAGACGACATCAAAAACTATCCGATGAAACAAGGCCTATCACTCAGACAATGGCAGACGACATCAAAAACTATCAGATGAAACAAGGCCTATCACTCAGACAATGGCAGACGACATCCAACACTACCTGATAAAACCAACACTGAAGACAGCTAAAGAGACAAACACTACCTGATAAAACCAACATTGAAGACAGCTAAAGACAAGAACACCATCAGATAAAACCAACACTGAAGACAGCTAAAGAGACAAACACTATCTGATAAAACCAACACTGAAGACAGCTAAAGAGACAAACACTATCTGATAAAACCAACATTGAAGACAGCTAAAGAGACAAACACCAGCCAGTATATTAAAGAGACGAACACCAGCCAGTATATTAAAGAGACGAACACCAGCCAGTATATTAAAGAGACGAACACCAGCCAGTATATTAAAGAGACGAACACCAGCCAGTCACCTGAGTCTGTCCTCGCTGGAACAGCGCCGAACCATGCAGCGGCTGGAACAAGTCCACTCTGCAGCTGATGTCACGCAACTGCTTCAGCCCACGGCCATCACATCTACACACAGATATACACACAGATATACACACAGATATACACACACATATACACACAGATATACACACACATATACACACAGATATACACACACATATACACACAGATATACACACATATATACACACAGATATACACACACATCTACACACATTTACACACAGATATACACACACATCTATACACACAGATATACACACAGATATACACATACATCTATACACACATATACACACAGATATACACACACATATACACACAAATATACACACACATCTACACACAGATATACACACACATCTACACACAGACATACACACACATCTACACACAGATATACACACACATCTACACACAGATATACACACACATCTACACACAGATATACACACATATATACACACATCTACACACAGATACACACACACATCTACACACAGATATACACACATCTACACACACATATACACACACACATCTACACACAGATATACACAGTCTACACACACATACACACCAAAGCTATACTATTTCAGTTGCTCATGACGTATGAAGTTCTTTGCACGCTAGGGAAGTGCCTTCATTTATTAACCTGTTAACTTAAATGCTAAGACCTGTTGAAAACAATGTATACGGATGGTGCATAATGATTTCAGGGTTGCTGACATCAAACTGATTCTGTCTGTCCCTCGCTCGTTATATGCATGAATGTTTATCGACCTGTCTCTCTTTCTCTGTTCTCTACTGCTTCATTCCCTACAGACGAATGTATTCTGAAAGAATTGTGATATGATCTGCACTGCATTGTACAGTACTGCATTGTCCTTTATCATGTAAATCACTGTGTAGCCATGTGCCCATCAACAAGTTGTATAACGTACAATGCTATGTCAACATTGTTAGTGCCTTATGTTTTATTCAAATTTCTTCGTGCATGCGTGCGTGCGTGTGTGCGCGTATGTGCGCACACGTGTGCATGTGTTTGAGTTTGCGTGTGTTCCTGTAATTCACAGTCCCCCCTCCCGTCCCTTTACCTCTCCCCCTCACTTCCACAGTCACACTGCAGAAGACAATTCACCCACTAGACACAGTCACACTGCAGAAGACATCACCACTACACAGTCACATGCAAAGACAATTCACCCACTAGACACAGTCACACTGCAGAAGACAATTCACCCACTAGACACAGTCACACTGCAGAAGACAATTCACCCACTAGACACAGTCACACTGCAGAAGACAATTCACCCACTGACACAGTCACACTGCAGAAGACAATTCACCCACTGGACACAGTCACACTGCAGAAGACAATTCACCCACTAGACACAGTCACACTGCAGAAGACAATTCACCCACTAGACACAGTCACACTGCAGAAGACAATTCACCCACTAGACACAGTCACACTGCAGAAGACAATTCACCCACTAGACACAGTCACACTGCAGAAGACAATTCACCCACTAGACACAGTCACACTGCAGAAGACAATTCACCCACTGGACACAGTCACACTGCAGAAGACAATTCACCCACTGGACACAGTCACACTGCAGAAGACAATTCACCCACTGGACACAGTCACACTGCAGAAGACAATTCACCCACTGGACACAGTCACACTGCAGAAGACAATTCACCCACTGGACACAGTCACACTGCAGAAGACAATTCACCCACTGGACACAGTCACACTGCAGAAGACAATTCACCCACTGGACACAGTCACACTGCAGAAGACAATTCACCCACTAGACACAGTCACACTGCAGAAGACAATTCACCCACTAGACACAGTCACACTGCAGAAGACAATTCACCCACTAGACACAGTCACACTGCAGAAGACAATTCACCCACTAGACACAGTCACACTGCAGAAGACAATTCACCCACTAGACACAGTCACACTGCAGAAGACAATTCACCCACTAGACACAGTCATGTTGCCAGCTGCACTCACCTCCGATCCTCATCCAAGACAAGATTGCGGAAGACTTCTTTGGCCACAGAGTTGAAACAGTCGTTCATCAAACCAGGATCGCTGCTGGGATAGGTCTCTGCAATGAAAGAAAGGACCAATGTACAGAAAAGCAGCCCAGTGGTACGAAACAGTTTCTGTTTCACAAAGCAGCCCAGGCGGCATAAAGACTGGCTCCATGATTGAAGTTTTCCAAAGAGAAACTATAGAATGGGCCGCCCTGGTCATGGTGGGGTGAAGGGTCAACAGCCCACCCAGGTCACTGTGAGGTGAAAGGTCAACAGCTTGCTAAAGGTCTGGCAGCTTCCCCCCCCCCCCCCCCCCCCCCCCACTCCTTGGCACCCCCCCCTCCCTAACTCCAATTCCTCCCCTCCCAAGACTCAAAAAACTTGCAACGACATATTGGATGCACTTTGGTGTTCTACTAGAGACCACCAAAGGTGCAACTTAGCTTAAATCAAACGGAATAGCAACGAAGCCTTGAACATTCACTTTCACAATTCTTTTCTTGGAATCCTCAGTTTTCATTTCCATGACATCAAACAAGCATCCACAAGTAAACAAACACACTGAGGAAGCAAAACAATGAAAACCTAAAATGTACAACAACTTAAATGCACAAACACATCTCTACTCAACATTTGCTCCAGAGGCCAACAGACTGAGTCGCACTATTTTATGTTACTTTACTTTACTTTTCAACATGCGCCTGGTGCCTACTCGTTTTGATACAGATTTAGAGAAAAACACCATTCTAGCCATATTCACACC
>JAFLJL010015327.1:12590-15090 GCA_018398815.1 Conus ventricosus | reverse complement strand
TGAGGACTTCTCCACTAAAGTGCGTGAGTGAGGAAAAGGTTGACTCCCCATCTCAAGAAAGCTAGAATGACGGCAAAACGCCGAACCATGATCTTCAACTACCTCCTCGTCGACGGCAAGCGTTACACTGTAGGGATTGACGACAGACCGTTGAACTGAGATAGGAACTTGGCCGGGTCCTTTAATTTAAATAGTAATGTGTCCGCACTACGAAAAGGAACCCATACAGAATCGACACCGATGTCCCAAAACCCTGTGTTCAACTACGTCAGCACGTGAAGCTGGAAATAGAATGTGTTTTGACTCTGGTGAAAACTCGGTCATCCCAGAGGCAGTTGAAATATGAACAATACAGACGTTGGTGTGTTTTCTGAAATGTCCATCCTACTGGAAATCAAGATTCGTGTCACGTTGACATCATAATAAACTGAAATCATTTCATTCCTTCATTGGAAATAAAATGGATTACTTTCGAAAATGAATAATAACGATTTTATTTCATACGTTCTAGTTTTGATTTCGTATGTTTTGTTGAAACTTTTGTTGATGTTTTCATTCGCCTATGTTTGCTGGATACAATGTGTACTGTAAACCTGCTTTAAAGTTCACGGCACGTGAAGGCGTTCCGGTGGACTGGTGTGCCTGTGAAAAAAGATATCTGTCCCTATGTTAAAGTAGTGGAGGTTGGCATCGGATTTGTTTTATTGCCTTTATTATTGATAAATCCTTACTTGGCACAATGAAACATGTTATGTATGTGTGCGCATATATTCCTCCAGAGGGCTCTCCATATTACCTCATTTTGATAAGGAAAAGGAGTTTCTTTGCTTGAAGAATTTTGTGTGATTGCTTACTTTTATTTAAAGATAAATGTATGTGATTGTTGGCGGTGACCTGAATAGCAGAGTTTCAAACTTTCTTATGATTTGAAGAAAACATATCTGTTATGATGATCAACATAAAAGTGGACCAGTTCATGTTCGAAACTCTGAAGATACTGTGCTAAATAATTATGGAAACTACTTCTCAATCTGTGTATTGCTCTAAAACTGTGCATTTTAAACGGCGTGTGTAAGGGCGACCTTAAAGGGCCCGCTACACATACATATGTGATAATGGTAGCAGCTTTAACGACTATTTTTTGATGTCCTTTGACATGTTTTCGATCATTTCTGATTGGTGTGAGATGTTGTATCTGAGAAAATGAGTCTGATCATATGCCTGTGGAACTGAACCTCACTGTCTCATGTCATGACAAGAACTGTACACAAGTAAACAACAGCGCTGTACGATTGAGAAATTTGGCTGGAATGAAGATCATGTTGATTTGTTTAAAAATGCGATTTTCTCTAATGAAATGCAAGAGCGTATGCAAGGGGCAATTAGTCTGATTGATATTAATGTAGACGAGGCATTAGATGTTTTTAATTGTTGTGTGAAAGAGGCGGCAGAGAGCATGAAAAAGCAGTTTACTCTCGGCATACATGAACAAGAAGAGGACTGGTATGATACCGAATGCCGAGTTAACAAAAGAAAAGCTCGAAATTTATTGACGAAATTCCGGCGTTCTTTGACCACACCTTCTCGTGAGTCCTACTGTAAGGCCAGGAGGAATATAAACATCTCTTAAAGAGAAGGAGAAACAGTATCAATGATGCTCTGTTGGAGGATTACTTCAGTCTGTAAATAGCCAAAAAAAATTTTTGGGATCGTATTCACAAAATTTCAAGAAAACGAAAACAACCTGTGAATGATATTAGTTCAGAAATGTGGTTCCATCATTTCAGAGATCTACTGGAAGGAAAATTTGATGCCCAAAATGATATGGTCGGTGACAGTTACCTAAATGACAACGATAATGATGACAATCAAAATCGTCCGATTTCCAGAGAAGAAATTTTAATGGCTTTGAGAAAAGTAAAACCTTCGTAAAGCTGCCGGCCCAGATGGGATTATTGGTGAAATTTATAAAAACTGCTTGCCAGCAAAAATGTTTTTAGATTTTTTGGTTAATTTTTTCAACTCCTTATTTGATAAAGGGATATATCCTAAATGTTGGTCAGAATCTATAGTGATTCCATTATATAAAAAAGGCGATGCAAACAATCCGGATAATTACAGAGGAATCTCGTTATGTAATGTGTGCAGCAAATTATACAGTGCTGTTATTAACATGAACTGCAAGAGTGGGTGGAAGAAAATAACATTACTGAGAATATCAAGCTGGATTAAGAAAAACTACTCTACTATTGATCATATATTTACTCTGATGGCATTCGTACAAAACAGTTTTGTTTAAATCGTAAACTGTATGTCGCATTTATTGATTTCGAGAAGGCGTTTGATTCTGTTAATAGAACTATATTGTGGCCCATCTTGCTTAAAAATGGTATTCATGGAAAGCTGTATAAATGTATAGTAAGTATGTATGACTGTGTAAAGGCACGAGTGAGAACTGGTGCTGTTATAACAGATTATATAAACTGTACTTCTGGGGTGA
>JAFLJL010015326.1:55113-66676 GCA_018398815.1 Conus ventricosus | reverse complement strand
TTAGGATTTGACAGCATATGCCAGACTGTACTGACTGCGGTCATACCTCCTTCTTCCTTCCAGTTCCTTCCGTTCCTCTCTTCCCGGGGACTCACCCGAATCTTGCGCTGTTGGGGCCGCGCACTGGTTGAGGAGCACCAGGGCTTTGCTGGAGGATCCCGACCCCTGTCCGGGACCTTCAGCGACAACGCCTCGTCCAACGGGACGCGTTCTCCGCGGTCCTCGGACCTCCTACAGCCCGTGTCACCAGTGTGGTTCGCTATGTGTCGTGCAATTCGGGTGTGTGTGTGTCAATGGTGTCGGCATTGAAAGACACTTTGTTCAAGAACCGACCCGGTTTGGGGCACTTGATGCGACTCGGTGCTCACAGTGGACTTTGGAGAGGCAGGGTGTGGGGGAACCACACGAGGCACGGAAAGGAATGTGTGCGGGAAAGGCTTATTTATGAAATGCTTAATTGTGTGTATGTCATGAGTGGTGAAATGCTTGATTGTGATTGTGCATGTCGTGTGTGTTGAAATGCATTAATTGTGTGTATGTCGTGAGTGTTGAAATGCTTGATTGTGATTGTGCATGTTGTGTGTGTTGGAATGCTTATTTGCGACTATGTGGGTGTTGGTGTGAATAAATGGGGTGTTGTATCGTAATCTTTCTTGTGTGGTCTCTTGCGGGGCGTGTGAGTTCAGTCACTCCCTTCACTCCCATCTAGACCGATCCTGTCAGGGCAGACCTCCAGGGGTCGGTCGTGACACCGTCATTTACTTTAAAAACAAAAAAAAAACCTCTAACCATATGGACTCACTGTCCTGTACCAAATACGTACATCACAGACAGTCCGCACGCGCACGACACCCGCGTCGAGAACCAAGACTCGTCACAAAAGTGAAAAGACAGCAATATAAGTTGAATGGTCACGACCGTACTCCAGTATAAACCACTCGACTACCAATTAGCCTTGGCCCTACTGCACAGTTAACCGATTCCAATGCTGCGCAGGTCAACTCCGAAATCGTTAATCAATTTCAACGAACCACTACTATTTACAACTGAAATCGAGCACAATCCCTTTACGATTCACGCAGACATATCTGCACCCGACTCATATTATGATCCTCAACAAAAATGCAACCTCGTATTACCTTCTTACTGACCCCCCTGAAATTAACATGAACTAATCACAACCAATATCTACATCACCGTCCATCAACTGTTATTATCTCGAACCCACATTGTCTAGCCAAACTGTCACATGACAATCGAACTCAGGAACCACTATGTACACTACTTACAGAATATACAGAAAAGAGGTAACAACACAAACCGGCTGACAATAAGTTTCAATCACAGAACCAAGACGACATCATACCAGACAACCAGTATACACAACAAACACAATACAACTAAACATAACATGAGACAACTACAGTACAACTCGCCATAATACAAGACAACATGACGAACAACACCACCATGAACCTAACAAATCACCAACCTGGACAGACAGACGTTCAACCACACCAGTTCTGCAACTGGCTGAAGTGGCTGCCAACGAAGACGACACAGACTCGGCACAGGCCAAGGGCACACCAGACCCGACGAGGACCTGGCCCTAACTATGACTCGAAGTCACTCACTCAGAACTAACGGCGCTCCCACCGCATCTACAAGGAGCACGTCCTCCGACGAACACCAGGACCGAAGTGAAGCTACCCCAACGCATTCCGCCCTGGTCGGAATGAAGCGAACTCTACTCACAACCCAAAACAGCGATTGGTCAGAGCAGCGTATCCCTCCGCAGAGCTGACACGCCCGACCAACGGACTAGTTGTTGCTCGTGCAACAACACGACAATTTACCACAACAACTCACAGACTTGACAACACCAACAACAGCCGATATCCTGCCCCGCCTTCTCTGGTGTAGAACCAAAGTAACAAAAGGGTAACAATCGGGAATGAAACCAACCTCCCGCTTCCATCCCTTCAACAAGTGAAGATTGGAATTCAAGAATATTGTATGTCTTATTTCCCCAGCCCCCTACCTAGCCTAACCTTCCACCTTAACCAAAACCCCAATCTTGCACACGCACTCTCGCACACCCACATATACACATATGCACACACACACGCGCACACGCTCTCTATTTCTGAATTACCATTACTCCAAACACATGGACGGCTGATTTAGTACCGCCGATCGGTGACAGAAATCAGTGAACAATATGCGAACAAATGAACCAGGCTTTTCTAAATGAGAGCAAGCATTGTGGAGGAGGGTGAGAGTGGCATCGTCAGTACTTTGGTTTGGCTTGTATGCGAATTGATCTGGATCTTGATGCGGAGCAGTTTCTAGACTAATTTGTTTTAGAATGAGTCTTTCAAAACATTTCATAACAACAGAAGTGAGAGCAACAGGGCGGTAATCATTGAGAGAGACAGGTTTGGTTTCCTTAGGCACTGGACAAATAAAAGATTTTTTGCACAAGTCAGGCACACAACAATCTTTTACAGACCATGAAAACAATACACTAAAAACATTGCACAACTGTGATGCACAGGATTTTAAAAGCCGCCCACCAATATTATCAGGACCTACAGCTTTCTTTGTTTTTAGCTTAAGAAACAGAGTCTCTACTTCTTGTGCCTCAATCTTTACACTTTCATTATCAGTTTCTCTAGAAACACTACTAGAATCATTATGTAACTGTTCGTACAAGTTTTCTGTTACTTTCTGTAGTTTATCTTTCAAATCGTCACGTTCAAAGCGGCAATAAAACTTGTTTAACTTTTCCGAAACTCTTTCTGTTCTTCTAAAGCCATGACTGATGCGGGATTGTTTGTTTTTGTTTGACCTGTGAGAGTTTTTAACCCTTTCCATGCATCAGCCATGTTTCCTTGTTGAAATTGAGATTCTACTTTCTCTTTATAAACATTCCGCTGTTCTTTAATTTCTTTAGCAAGTACTTTTTGAACCGATTTTCTGTCTGTTTACTACCAGTCTGAAAAGCAGTTTTCTTTTTTTGAGAAAAACTTTAAGGGATTTTGTAATCCAAGGTTTATTGTTAGGAAATGTTTTTATTGTCTTCTGGGGATGATCAGATCTTCACAAAAAGATATGTAACTCGACACGACAAAGATAGCTTCACTAACTGTGTCACATGAACTTATAAAAACTTCCAATTCAGTGCATTCAAAGCATCCTCTCAATTCTTCTACACTTTCAGACATCCACTTTCACACATTTAGTAATAATAGGGTCAGTCTGTGTTTTTATGCACTTCTATGTGATGTTGATGACTTCGTGTGCTCGTGAAGGAAAGGACTGATCTGATATGCTGCAGGAAGAATTCTGTGACTGTACGTATTAACGAAAAAACAAACAAAAAAACTGTATTTATTCATCAAAGTGAAGAAATTGGTGTTTCCGTCTGACAGAGAAAAGGAGAAAGGGATTGTTTTAGTCTATTCAGGAGAATTGGAACTGGTCACCGCGCTGAGGATTCTGTGTCCATAAGTGCTGTGAAGAAAGAAGAGACTGTTTATTTCCAATGCCGTGTTGTGAGGTGTTGAGGTGAATAGTACCTGCGATTTTATATATATATATACACGAAGATATCTGTGGATCTACGTGCTTCCCGGAATCGAATGAACGTGCTTTAACAAGCCGATCACGACCGATGGCGAGTAACCCAGTTTCAAGAGAAGACGGCGCAACCAAGATACGTATCATTCGACAAATACCCGCACACGCATGCATACACGCATTAATGTACAAATCTTGTTAGTAGCCTGGTGTGAGTCAGTGAGTGAAAGCTTTGTCATAAAGCATCGTCTATTATCATTATCACATTGACCACGGATCATCATATCATCGATCATTTCATAGTTACATAAATAAATGTGTTCGAACTTGTCATCGGGCTCTTCGTGTCTGGTAGCCTGAATCAGAACGTGGGGCGAGTGAACCATCCACACACACCTCACCACATCCACTCCCCTGCAGTGTGACAACAGGGAACAATGTAGACAGAAGACAACAGACAGAAGACTAGAGAGACAGACAACAACAGGACCTATCCAACCAACAACAGAGACAGAAGACATCAAGAGGACAAAATTGACTACAACAGAAAACAAAGAAAACAACAGTGAGAGAAGACAGTAGGACTCATCCAGAAGACAACTGACACAGAAGACAACTGACACAGAAGACAACTGACACAGAAGACAACTGACACAGAAGACTGCAGGACTCACCCAGAGGACAACAGAGGCAAGAGACAACAGGATTCACTCACAAGACCACAGAGACAAAAGACAACAGAGACAGGAGACAACAGAGATGGAAGGTAACAATGACAAGAGAAACAAACACAGAAGACAACATGACTCACCCAGAAGACAACTCTGGCTTAACTTCTTCAGTCCTTTGTCCTTCAAGGTCCGGCTGTCCCACACCTCACTCTGGGTTAGCACGGGTCTTAACAAGTCCACCACCTCCTGAACATACACACGCATGGATGAACTCACACAGGGAAGCATGCAAAGGGAACTGTGGTGCTCTGGAACTTATCAGCACAGAGATCCAGCCACTGGAGCACCAGTTCAAGACGTCATCCACAGCCAGACCATCGGAGTTTCCATGCAGTAAGCTGCTGACTGTCCCTGTGTAAGGTGCTGTTTGACTGTTGCTGCAGCAGAAGTGTGGTCTGATTGATGTGTGCAGCTGTACATTGTTCTGCGGTGAAAGTGCAAGTTTGTTGTCTTTCTGTGCAGTTGTGGTTGTCGTCTCTCTGTGCAGTTGTGGATGTTGTCTTTCTGTGCAGTTATGCCTGTTGTCTTTTTTTGCAGTCCTTATTGTCTTCCTGTGCAGTTGTGGTTGTTGTCTCTCTGTGCTGTTGTATTTCTGTGCAGTTGTGGCTGTTGTCTTTTTGTGCAGTTGTGGTCGTCTTTCTGTGTAGTTGTGGTTGTTGTCTTTCTGTGCAGTTCTAGTGTTTGTCTTTCTGTGCAGTTGTGGCTGTTGTCTTTCTGTGCAGTTGTGGCTGTTGCCTTTCTGTGCAGTTGTGGCTGTTGCCTTTCTGTGCAGTTGTGGCTGTTCTTTTTCTGTGTAGTTGTGATTGTCTTTCTGTGCAGTTGTGGCTGTTGTTTTTCTGTGCAGTTGTGGCTGTTGTTTTTCTCTGTAGTTGTGGTTGTCTTTCTGTGTAGTTGTGGTTGTCTTTCTGTGCAGTTGTGGTCGTCTTTCTGTGTAGTTGTGGTTGTTGCCTTTCTGTGCAGTTGTGGCTGTTATCTGTCTGTGCAGTTGTAGTTTTTCTGTGTAGTTGTGGTTGTCTTTCTGTGCAGTTGTGGTTGTTGTCTTTCTGTGCAGTTGTGGTTGTTGTCTTTCTGTGCAGTTGTAGTTGTTTTTCTGTGCAGTTGTGGTTGTTGTCTTTCTGTGCAGTTGTGGTTGTTGTCTTTCTGTGCAGTTGTAGTTGTTTTTCTGTGTAGTTGTGGTTGTCTTTCTGTGCAGTTGTGGTTGTTGTCTTTCTGTGCAGTTGTAGTTGTTTTTCTGTGCAGCTGTTACCGTTGTTTTGCTGTGCAGTCGTGAGTCATTTTTCTGTGCAGTTGTGGTTGTTTTTCTGTGCGATCGAGCCTCATTTCTCTTACCATACACTATGATACAGCTGTTCCATTGTTTATGATGCTGATGGAAGAGTGTTTATATTGTTGTCCTTTTCACCACTCATGCATCAGTTTAATTTGTTTCATTATCATTAATGCATGCAGGGAGTCTGTTTGTCCAGCAGTGGCAAACAAATGAATAGGGATTGTGTTATGCAACGATAAACCAATGAATAGGGATTGCTTTATCATCTGTTCACAGCTGTTCACACTGGATATTCAGGTATCTAGAGCCATCGCTTCTGTGAGGAGAGGTACCTAAACATGCACATATGCAAAACTACTGCATTCAATGTGGAAAATCTGGATCTGGAATGGCTCACCATAGAAGGGAGGGGAGGAGTCGAAGAGTGATGGGGGGGGGGGGGGGGGGGGGGGGGGGGGGGGAGGAATCAGGAAACAGCAATATGAAAATAGTCATTTTGTAATTTTTTTTATTATTAAATCAAATTTCAGTTCAGAGAGAGAGAGAAAGAGAGAGAGGGAGAGAAAATGAGAGAGAGAAAGAGAGAGCAAGAGAGACAGAGACAGACAGAGACTGACAGAGACGCAGAGAGACAGACAGACAGAAACAGAGACAGACAGACAGAGATGAGAGAGGGAGAGGGAGAGAGGAGGGAGAGAGAGAGAGAGGGGGGGGTGGTTGCAGACAGAAGAGTGTCAAAGACAGACCTGCATGTGATGGGGGAGGAACCAGTTACGATCAAATCGTCCTGCATGGGATGTGGTGAGAAAGGGATGCAGCTCCAGCATCACCACGTCATGACGAGACACCTGAAACAACACCACCACCTGGATCAACACACCACCACCTGAAACAACACACCACCACCTGAATCAACACACCACCACCTGAATCAACACACCACCACCTGAATCAACACACCACACCTGGATCACTCTGTTTGTGTCACACTGTCCTAACAGTCAGCATCTGTCTATCATCTCATAAAACATGACACATGACAACTTGATCTTGAATCATGTGACCATCCAGGGGTTGCAGATTCAATTCCAATCACTGCAGCACCGAAAAACTTTCTGGCAGCAGAAGGGCATACAGAGGTCATGACCTGGATGTGACCGACCCCCATGCAATGTATGGTAGAGGTTCTGCCAGTCTGTCAGAAGGCGTGATGATCAGCGCTGGTTCACTATGTAGTCATGGTTCTATCTCAGTATCTGTCAGGCAGCCAGTGCAAAGGACTATACTACAGCCAACTGATGTGCATGGTGTCTTCCTAATCCCCCTCCCCTCCACACTAATTTTGAGTGACCTGCTCACTGCTAGTTGAAGGAAGGGGATTGCCTCACAACGTGCTGATACACCAAACACAGCTACAGACAGCACCTACACTGATGCCTGGTTGGCTGTTCAAACTGGTCATGATGTTCACAGCTGCCATATTGATGTTCTCATCAGCTACAGTTCTTCATTCACAGCTGGCTGAGCATGCTGCAGTGTCAGACAGGCACGATACATTCACCTGTCCCATAATTCCTGGCACAATTCGGTTACACAGCACTCTCCCCCGCCCTTCTTTCTGTACAAAACAATCCCCACGATTTTCACTTTTTCTTTACTTAAAATTTTCGGGGAATTTTTGGTGCTTTTTTTTGTTCTCTTTGAAGACCAAGGGCAACCCCTTCCAAAGAGCAGCATGAATAATTCATCAAGATTGTAGATTATATGTACAGGAGGATTTGACGTGTTTATGAATTTCAATCCAATGAGAGGCAACCCCTTCCAAAGAGCAGCAAGAATAATTCATCAAGATTGTAGATTATATGTACAGGAGGATTTGACGTGCTTATGAATTTCAATCCAATGAGAGGCAACCCCTTCCAAAGAGCAGCATGAATAATTCATCAAGATTGTAGATTATATGTACAGGAGGATTTGACGTGTTTATGAATTTCAATCCAATGAGAGGCAACCCCTTCCAAAGAGCAGCATGAATAATTCATCAAGATTGTAAATCATGTACAGGGGGATTTGATGTGTTTATGAATTACAATCCAAAGTGAGCACAAAACATTCAGGATACACCCACTGACCACCCACTGTGAAGATGCATAAAATTTTACCCTGCCTCATTCCCACATACTCTCAAGCATACACATATAAAGTTCCGGTTATGTCAGTGGTCGTTGTGTCAAGACAGAGGATTATTCCTATGCCGATACGTTTTTCTCTAGTCCAATAAGAATCAAGGAAAACACCACAATCCAATCAAATCTCCTGACCAACACTGCAGGTGGCTGTGTCTCTTTGGCCTGGCTGATGCCAGGATGTGCTATGAAAGTGGTGCTGTTTTGTTGGGGTCATCAATCCAGCTTCATGGGTGACTGTCACTGGCAGGAGGTGGAAGTGCCCTTTGGAAACAGACAGTAGGAGCCTTAGCTGGTTGTCTTCTGCATATCACTGGCAGGAGGTGGAAGTGCCCTTTGGAAACAGACAGTAGGAGCCTTAGCTGGTTGTCTTCTGCATATCACTGGCAGGAGATGGAAGTGCCCTTTGGAAACAGACAGTAGGAGCCTTAGCTGGTTGTCTTCTGCATATCACTGGCAGGAGGTGGAAGTGCCCTTTGGAAACAGACAGTAGGAGCCTTAGCTGGTTGTCTTCTGCATATCTTAGGTAAGACCAGGCTCCACTAAACACCATCAAAGTGCAACATTGAACAGACCCTTCACTGGTTGTGCTCTGCATATCTATTCTTAGGTAAGACCAGGCTCCACTAAACACCATCAAAGTGCAGCATTGAACAGACCCTTCTGGTGGGTTGGCTCATAACAACTTCACACTGACTCAGTGACTGCTTCCTATAAGGTGGGTTGCCTCATAACGACTTCACACTGACTCAGTGACTGCTCCCTATAAGGTGGGTTGCCTCATAACTTCACACTGACCCAGTGACTGCTCCCTATAAGGTGGGTTGCCTCATAACTTCACACTGACCCAGTGACTGCTCCCTATAAGGTGGGTTGCCTCATAACTTCACACTGACCCAGTGACTGCTCCCTATAAGGTGGGTTGCCTCAATAACAACTTCACACTGACTCAGTGACTGCTCCCTATAAGGTGGGTTGCCTCATAACTTCACACTGACTCAGTGACTGCTCCCTATAAGGTGGGTTGCCTCATAACAACTTCACACTGACTCAGTGACTGCTCCCTATAAGGTGGGTTGCCTCATAACAACTTTACACTGACTCAGTGACTGCTTACTATAAGGTGGGTTGCCTCATAACTTCACACTGACTCAGTGACTGCTCCCTATAAGGTGGGTTGCCTCATAACAATTTCACACTGACTCAGTGACTGCTTCCTATAAGGTGGGTTGCCTCATAACTTCACACTGACCCAGTGACAGCTCCCTATAAGGTGGGTTGCCTCATAACAACTTCACACTGACTCAGTGACTGCTTCCTATAAGATGGGTAGCCTCATAACAACTTCACACTGACCCAGTGACTGCTCCCTATAAGGTGGGTTGCCTCATAACAACTTCACACTGACCCAGTGACTGCTCCCTATAAGGTGGGTTGCCTCATAACTTCACACTGACCCAGTGACTGCTCCCTATAAGGTGGGTTGCCTCATAACAACTTCACACTGACCCAGTGACTGCTCTCTACAAGGTGGGTTGCCTCATAACTTCACACTGACTCAGTGACTGCTTCCTATAAGGTGGGTTGCCTCATAACAACTTCACACTGACCCAGTGACTGCTCCCTATAAGGTGGGTTGCCTCATAACAACTTCACACTGACCCAGTGACTGCTTCCTATAAGATGGGTTGCCTCATAACTTCACACTGACCCAGTGACTGCTCCCTATAAGGTGGGTTGCCTCATAACAACTTCACACTGACTCAGTGACTGCTCCCTATGAGGTGGGTTGCCTCATAACAACTTCACACTGACTCAGTGACTGCTTTCTATAAGATGGGTTGCCTCATAACGACTTCACACTGACTCGGTGACTGCTTCCTATAAGGTGGGTTGCCTCATAACCTCACACTGACTCAGTGACTGCTCCCTATAAGGTGGGTTGCCTCATAACTTCACACTGACTCAGTGACTGCTCCCTATAAGGTGGGTTGCCTCATAACTTCACACTGACCCAGTGACTGCTCCCTATAAGGTGGGTTACCTCATAACTTCACAATGACTCAGTGACTGCCTCCTATAAGGTGGGTTGCCTCATAACAACTTCACACTGACCCAGTGACTGCTCCCAATAAGGTGGGTTGCCTCATAACAACTTCACACTGACTCAGTGACTGCTCCCTATAAGGTGGGTTGCCTCATAACAACTTCACACTGACCCAGTGACTGCTCCCTATAAAGGTGGGTTGCCTCATAACTTCACACTGACCCAGTGACTGCTTCCTATAAGGTGGGTTGCCTCATAACTTCACACTGACCCAGTGACTGCTCCCTATAAGGTGGGTTGCCTCATAACTTCACACTGACCCAGTGACTGCTTCCTATAGTATAAGGTGGGTTGCCTCATAACAACTTCACACTGACTCAGTGACTGCTCCCTATAAGGTGGGTTGCCTCATAACGACTTCACACTGACCCAGTGACTGCTCCCTATAAGGTGGGTTGCCTCATAACAACTTCACACTGACCCAGTGACTGCTCCCAATAAGGTGGGTTGCCTCATAACTTCACACTGACCCAGTGACTGCTTCCTATAAGGTGGGTTGCCTCATAACTTCACACTGACCCAGTGACTGCTCCCTATAAGGTGGGTTGCCTCATAACTTCACACTGAGCCAGTGACTGCTTCCTATAAGGTGGGTTGCCTCATAACTTCACACTGACCCAGTGACTGCTCCCTATAAGGTGGGTTGCCTCATAACAACTTCACACTGACCCAGTGACTGCTCCCTATAAGATGGGTTGCCTCATAACTTCACACTGACTCAGTGACTGCTCCCTATAAGGTGGGTTGCCTCATAACGACTTCACACTGACCCAGTGACTGCTCCCTATAAGGTGGGTTGCCTCATAACTTCACACTGACTCAGTGACTGCTCCCTATAAGGTGGGTTGCCTCATAACGACTTCACACTGACCCAGTGACTGCTCCCTATAAGGTGGGTTGCCTCATAACGACTTCACACTGACTCAGTGACTGCTCCCTATAAGGTGGGTTGCCTCATAACTTCACACTGACCCAGTGACTGCTCCCTATAAGGTGGGTTGCCTCATAACTTCACACTGACCCAGTGACTGCTCCCTATTAGGTGGGTTGCCTCATAACTTCACACTGACCCAGTGACTGCTCCCTATAAGGTGGGTTGCCTCAATAACAACTTCACACTGACTCAGTGACTGCTCCCTATAAGGTGGGTTGCCTCATAACTTCACACTGACTCAGTGACTGCTCCCTATAAGGTGGGTTGCCTCATAACAACTTCACACTGACTCAGTGACTGCTCCCTATAAGGTGGGTTGCCTCATAACAACTTTACACTGACTCAGTGACTGCTTACTATAAGGTGGGTTGCCTCATAACTTCACACTGACTCAGTGACTGCTCCCTATAAGGTGGGTTGCCTCATAACAATTTCACACTGACTCAGTGACTGCTTCCTATAAGGTGGGTTGCCTCATAACTTCACACTGACCCAGTGACAGCTCCCTATAAGGTGGGTTGCCTCATAACAACTTCACACTGACTCAGTGACTGCTTCCTATAAGATGGGTAGCCTCATAACAACTTCACACTGACCCAGTGACTGCTCCCTATAAGGTGGGTTGCCTCATAACAACTTCACACTGACCCAGTGACTGCTCCCTATAAGGTGGGTTGCCTCATAACTTCACACTGACCCAGTGACTGCTCCCTATAAGGTGGGTTGCCTCATAACAACTTCACACTGACCCAG
>JAFLJL010015326.1:37613-50113 GCA_018398815.1 Conus ventricosus | reverse complement strand
TTCTCTCATGTTTTCTTTAGTTATATCTCTCAAACACTTCACAGAATACCTCGTTACTACTATACTACTATTACTAGTGAAGAATATCATCTTTCATAATAGGTCATCACAGCTAAACAGAAATGTGAACTGCTGAAACCATTTTTGAATCAGAAAACCTACATATTTCAGTATTAACTGATAACAACTGCTCGCACCTGCCACACTAGTAGACCTATAAATGGATCAAAATTGTGTAAGCAGCTGGCCAGACCAGAGTAGACAATAAATGCACATACTGACATAATTATACAATTTGATGGGATTGTCGCACTGACCTGTGTGAGTCTAGACAGGGTTTTTTGTGTGTTTTTAAAATACTTTGTTGCAATCTTTCATGTTTCATCACAATTTCATAAGTTGAAGAATTCATGTATGTTCATGTCAACATCTGATCTCATCTCATTTCCAGGCCTCCATCGCAGCCTGTGCTCCAGATGCTTCTCACAGGAGTTCTGGCAGTGGCAGCCTGAGGTTTGTGCATTCTATCACATTCTCCGACCAGCTCTTTCTTTGCCTGCCTCAACTCAAGTCATCAATGCATTTCAAAAGCTTGAAGTTTGGACAAGAAACCTCTAATTCTTCTTCCAGTCATTGTGGGTAAAATTTGGTATTCAGGTCTTAATCTGTGTGAACAGTTGAAAATCCTCTGTACTTTGCACCCTTTCAATCACCGCTTCTGCCTAGATCCTAAGCCATGTGAAACTGTTATGAGTAAATCGTGAGACCCCACAATGGAGGGCCTTTAAACTACAGCACAGCTATTGCCAGAGTCCATACCTTACAACAGCACTGAATCGGGAAATCTGGGGTCCTACGGCGTCAACTTTTTGGAGTTGGATTTCCACTTTACGTTCATTTGACATCTCGCTCTGCTGTGTCACTCTGCACTCACGATAGTCGGTTTTCAAAGGAAACAACTGAAACTAACCTTGATAAACTTGAGGTGTTTTCTCGCCATACATAGTCCAGTGGGCCTCATAGTGATAACCGGACACTGAAACTTTTGGAACAGCTGTGACCCAAGTCGAAAGTGCCGGATTTCAGTCGTCTATTTTTGGTGTTTTCCCTCGCCATAACATCACCGACAACTCCGCGATTGCTAGGCCTATCTGAGCATTGTTTCCCTTGTAACCTAGCCTCAACTCTCCTCCCGTCTCATCACTTCCTCTTTAATCTCCTACTCTTTCTTTCGCTCTCTCTCTCTCTCTCTCTTAAACCTGCACACCCTATCATATCTTTATGTACAGAAAAAAAATGGAATTAGACCCAGTCATACATCATGTCTCATATTACCATACATTAATGAAAAGTCACAAAAACGTATTTTTGGACAGCCTAACGTTCGGACAGCCTTGCGCTCGGCAGTTGCAGGTCATGTGTTTTAATATCTAAGTCACATGACCAGACAAAATGGCGTTGACGTGCATGCAAGTTGTGCTGATGATTGGGATGCTTGTTACTGGCAGCATCAACACTCTCAGCAAAAAGGCTCAGAATGACTGCGAGTAAGTGATGTAGACATCATACTTATTGGCATAAGTAAGGTTTGGGAAGAATCAGAAGAGCAAGCATTGGGACTGAAGAAGGATCTGATTTTGTTCTTCTCATCTCTTATCTCTTGAGCTTCAGATTGTTGAAGATACCAGGGATCAGATGACCCGTTGATCATGAACATGAGAGGTCAGACTGGCAGTTTATGGGTCGAGTTCAAAGGAATCCACTTCAGGAGAGTGGGGAAGGAGGGATGGGGAGGAAATGATATCAGGACTGGGTTTGCTCACCTCATCCTAGTGCGAAACTGAAACTGAAAGTGTGTTCCAGCAAACTGTATACCGAAAGATTCAATGAGGGTGGGGGTGGGAGAGTCAATGAGGGTGGGGGTGGGGGTGGGGGTGGGAGAGTCAATGAGGGTGGGGGTGGGAGAGTCAATGAGGGTGGGGGTGGGAGATTCAATGAGGGTGGGGGTGGGGGTGGGGGTGGGAGAGTCAATGAGGGTGGGGGTGGGGGTGGGAGATTCAATGAGGGTGGGGGTGGGAGAGTCAATGAGGGTGGGGGTGGGAGAGTCAATGAGGGTGGGGGTGGGAGATTCAATGAGGGTGGGGGTGGGGGTGGGGGTGGGAGAGTTGGGGTGGGAGTAGGATGGAGGGGAAAGGGGGCTACAAATGTCAACATTTTCAGTGACTGCATTCAACAGATGGCTGCAGCCAACTCGTTGATTAATACTCTGCTGCTTCATTTGTTGACTGTTGATTAATGCTCTGCTGCTTCATTTGTTGACTGTTGATTAATGCTCTGCTGCTTCATTTGTTGACTGTTGATTAATGCTCTGCTGCTTCATTTGTTGACTGTTGATTAATGCTCTGCTGCTTCATTTGTTGACTGTTGATTAATGCTCTGCTGCTTCATTTGTTGACTGTTGATTAATACTCTGCTGCTTCATTTGTTGACTGTTGATTAATACTCTGCTGCTTCATTTGTTGACTGTTGATTAATACTCTGCTGCTTCATTTGTTGACTGTTGATTAATGCTCTGCTGCTTCATTTGTTGACTGTTGATTAATGCTCTGCTGCTTCATTTGTTGACTGTTGATTAATGCTCTGCTGCTTCATTTGTTGACTGTTGATTAATACTCTGCTGCTTCATTTGTTGACTGTTGATTAATACTCTGCTGCTTCATTTGTTGACTGTATTCAATGGATGGCTGCAGCCAACTCGTTGATTAATACTCTGCTGCTTCATTTGTTGACTGTATTCAATAGAAAGCTGCAATAAACTCGTTGATTAATACTCTGCTGCTTCATTTGTTGACTGTATTCAATAGAAAGCTGCAATAAACTCGTTGATTAATACTCTGCTGCTTCATTTGTTGACTGTATTCAATAGACAGCTGCAATAAACTCATTGATTAATGCTCTGCTGCCTCATGGGTTGACTGTATTCAATAGGCGGCTGCAGCCAACTTGTTGATGAACGCTTTGCTGCTTCATGGGTTGACTGTATTCAATAGAAAGCTGCAATAAACTCGTTGATTAATACTCTGCTGCTTCATGGGTTGACTGTATTCAATAGACAGCTGCAGTCAACTCATTGATAAAAACTCTGCTGCTTCATGGGTTGACTGTACTCAATGGATGGCTGCAATCAACTCATTGATTAATACTCTGCTGCTTCATGGGTTGACTGTATTCAATGGACGGCTGCAATCAACTCATTGATTAATACTCTGCTGCTTCATGGGTTGACTGTTAATTAATACTCTGCTGCTTCATGGGTTGACTGTACTCAATGGATGGCTGCAATCAACTCATTGATTAATACTCTGCTGCTTCATGGGTTGACTGTATTCAATGGACGGCTGCAATCAACTCATTGATTAATACTCTGCTGCTTCATGGGTTGACTGTTGATTAATACTCTGCTGCTTCATGGGTTGACTGTATTCAATGGATGGCTGCAATCAACTCGTTGATTAATACTCTGCTGCTTCATGGGTTGACTGTATTCAATGGATGGCCGCAATCAACTCATTGATTAATGCTCTGCTGCTTCATGGGTTTTGTATCCAAAAACCTTGACAGGAAAGAAAATAAATCTGACATAGTGAAAATGTTATATGCCAGATTTTTTTTTAATCAGCTGAACTCCAGCCCCATATGATTTATCACACATAGAACTGGAGCTTTTAAACTTTTCTGCCCAAAGGACTTGTTAATCATAGCATACCATTATCATAGAACCAGGCCCAAACATTACATTAAAAAAAAAGATACTAAGGTGAGGATGTGGTGAGGGAAAATCTCATCTTATGTTCTCTGGCTAGCTACAGAGTTTTGTTTTTGTGTAGGTGGTAGAGTCAGGGGTGACTGCTGACACATGTATCTGTTTCTGGCAGCTTGTTCTGCTTCCAGTCCTGATGGTGGTGGGAAGAAAGGAGTCCTCCCAATACTTTGTACGATGATGGGTCTGTTGCAGCTGATGGGGATGGCTATTGCACTAGACCAAGTTGGATCAATGATGGTGTTAGATTTGCTCACAGCTGTCTGGTCATTTATGTTTTTGTGCAGCATAGCCAGCCTTGCCACCTTTTTTCTATGCTGGAGAGAGGGCCACTGCAGGTCTTAGCCATAGCTGGGACACTTGATGTATTGTGGTTGCCATTGACTACAGGGCCACTGCAGGTCTTAGCCAAAGCTGGGACACTTGATCAGTTGATGTATTGTGGTTGCCATTGACTACAGGGCCACTGCAGGTCTTAGCCATAGCTGGGACACTTGATGTATTGTGGTTGCCATTGGCTACAAATTTTGCAGCTCTTGTTTGGACAGCCTCAATCATGTCGATGTTATGCTATGCGTGGAGGTTCCGTAATGTGCATACATATTCAGGCATGGGGGTTGGCAAGTATGTTGTAAGCAACCTCCTTTAGATGGCCCCCATTGATCTTTATACTGTGCCATAAAAAGCTGAAGGTCCAAGTTGTTGGCTTTGAGCATATGGTGTACATGTATAAATGTTTGTCCCAGCTGAGATCTGGGCAATTGTACCACCCAGATATCTGGCATAGGAGACATGTTCTAAGCCTTGGCCATGTGTTCGATTGTGGCCTTCTTTCAGGTGACAGTGAGAGTGGTACATTTTCCATGGTGGAATGCCATCCATTTCTCTCCCAATCTTGAAGGTGTTGGAGGACTTGCAGCAGCTGGTCATTACTGTAGTGTGTGGCTGCTGTGTCATCAGCAAACAATAGAACTTCAAAAGCCACGCTCATTGGTGAACAGAGCTAACAAAAGCCATGCTCATTGGTGAATAGAACTTGCAAAAGCCACGCTCATTGGTGAATAGAACTTGCAAAAGCCACGCTCATTGGTGAATAGAACTTGCAAAAGCCACGCTCATTGGTGAATAGAACTAACAAAAGCCACACTCATTGGTGAATAGAACTTGCAAAAGCCACGCTCATTGGTGAATAGAACTTGCAAAAGCCACGCTCATTGGTGATCACAACTTGCAAAAGCCACGCTCATTGGTGAACACAACTTGCAAAAGCCACGCTCATTGGTGAATGCAACTTGCAAAAGCCACGTTCATTGGTGAATGCAACTTGCAAAAGCCATGCTCATTGGTGAATGCAACTTGCAAAAGCCACGCTCATTGGTGAATGCAACTTGCAAAAGCCACGCGCATTGGTGAACAGAACTTGCAAAAGCCACGCTCATTGGTGAACAGAACTTGCAAAAGCCACGCTCATTGGTGAACAGAACTTGCAAAAGCCACGCTCATTGGTGAACAGAACTTGCAAAAGCCACGCTCATTGGTGAATAGAACTTCAAAAGCCATGCTCATTGGTGAATAGAACTTCAAAAGCCACGCTCATTGGTCAATAGAACTTCAAAAGCCACGCTCATTGGTCAATAGAACTTCAAAAGCCACGCTCATTGGTCAATAGAACTTGCAAAAGCCAATCAAAACAGATGATGCTATGCTCTTCCAATCAAGAGGTGTCCCATTTTGTAACTACAGCGTGACTGGCCAGTTAATACAGTGACCTGTCACAGTGATTGATACAGCGACCTGTCACAGTGGTTAATACAGTGACCTGTCACAGTGGTGTTTTGGTTTGACAGATGGACAATTGATACAGTGACCTGTCACAGTGGTTGACACAGTGACCTATCACAGTGGTGTGTTAGTTGGCCACTGGCTGACAGATGGCCAATTGATACAGTGACCTGTCACAGTGGTTGACACAGTGACCTGTCACAGTGGTGTGTTAGTTGGCCACTGGCTGATTGATGGCCAGTTGATGCAGTGACATGTCACAGTGGTGTGTTAGTTGGCCACTGGCTGATTGATGGCCAGTTAATACAGTGACCTGTCACAGTGGTTGACACAGTGACCTGTCACAGTGGTGTGTTAGTTGGCCACTGGCTGATTGATGGCCAGTTAATACAGTGACCTGTCACAGTGGTTGACACAGTGACCTGTCACAGTGGTGTGTTAGTTGGCCACTGGCTGACAGATGGTCAATTGATACAGTGACCTGTCACAGTGGTGTGTTAGTTGGCCACTGGCTGACAGATGGCCAATTGATACAGTGACCTGTCACAGTGGTTGACACAGTGACCTGTCACAGTGGTGTGTTAGTTGGCCACTGGCTGATTGATGGCCAATTAATACAGTGACATGTCACAGTGGTTGATACAGTGACCTGTCACAGTGGTATGTTAGTTGGCCACTGGCTGACTGATGACCAGTTGATGCAGTGACATGTCACAGTGGTTGACACAGTGACCTGACACAGTGGTGTGTTAGTTGGCCACTGGCTGACTGATGACCAGTTGATGCAGTGACATGTCACAGTGGTGTGTTAGTTGGCCACTGGCTGACAGATGGCCAATTGATACAGTGACCTGTCACAGTGGTTGACACAGTGACCTGTCACAGTGGTGTGTTAGTTGGCCACTGGCTGATTGATGGCCAATTAATACAGTGACCTGTCACAGTGGTTGACACAGTGACCTGTCACAGTGGTGTGTTAGTTGGCCACTGGCTGACAGATGGCCAGTTGATACAGTGACAGTGGTGTGTTAGTTGGCCACTGGCTGACTGATGGCCAGTTGATACAGTGACCTGTCACAGTGGTGTGTTAGTTGGCCACTGGCTGACAGATGGCCAATTGATACAGTGACCTGTCACAGTGGTTGACACAGTGACATGTCACAGTGGTGTGTTAGTTGGCCACTGGCTGACTGATGGCCAGTTGATACAGTGACCTGTCACAGTGGTTGACACAGTGACATGTCACAGTGGTGTGTTAGTTGGCCACTGGCTGACTGATGGCCAGTTGATACAGTGACCTGTCACAGTGGTGTGTTAGTTGGCCACTGGCTGATTGATGGCCAATTAATACAGTGACCTGTCACAGTGGTGTGTTAGTTGGCCACTGGCTGACTGATGACCAGTTAATACAGTGACTGTCACAGTGGTTGACACAGTGACCTGTCACAGTGGTTGACACAGTGACATGTCACAGTGGTGTGTTAGTTGGTCACTGGCTGACTGATGGCCAGTTGATACAGTGACCTGTCACAGTGGTTGATACAGTGACATGTCACAGTGGTGTGTTAGTTGGCCACTAGCTGACTGATGGCCAATTAATACAGTGACCTGTCACAGTGGTGTGTTAGTTGGCCACTGGCTGACTGATGGCCAGTTGACACAGTGACCTGTCACAGTGGTTGACACAGTGACCTGTCACAGTGGTTGACACAGTGACCTGTCACAGTGGTGTGTTAGTGGCCACTGCCTGGTTGATCTGCACCTGATGGGTGTGTCTGGCCAAAGGCATCATGCACCATTTTCTTTGTCTTGTTTTTTCTGCCAGTGATGCAGGAGCACTAACAGCCTGAAGCTGTGGTGTCAGTGTCACAGTCCGTTGGGTGTCACTCACTGTCATTGTACATCAGTACTGACAGGACTCAGTGTCACAGTCCACTGGGTGTCACTCACTGTCATTGTACATCAGTACTGACAGGCCTCAGTGTCACAGTCCATTGGGTGTCACTCACTGTCATTGTACATCAGTACTGACAGGCAGAGTCACACTGTGACACTGACTACACATACAGGGTGGCTGAATACATGCGACTGTGTAGATGTGTGTGTTCACATGCCTTCAGGGTGTGTGTGTGTGTGTGTGTGTGTGTGTGTGTGTGTGTGCACATGCGTGCGTGCGTGTGTGCATGTGTGTGTGCGTGCGTGTGTGAGTGTGTGCATGTGTGCGTGCGTGTGTGTGCATGTGTGCATGTGCGTACATTGTGCACATATGTGCCCATGTGCATGTGACTTTGTGGATGTGCGTGTTGCCTTGCCTTCAGGTATGTGTCTGTCTGTGTGTGTGCAGTGTGAAGGGGTACCCCAACTCCACGGCCAACAACACGGCCACTGTGCACAGCTTTGACCACCCCTGGTTCCAGACCTGGATCATGTTCATAGGTAAACAGGCTCATAGGTAAACAGGCTAAACAGGCTCATAGGTAAACAGGCTCATAGGTAAACAGGCTCATAGGTAAACAGGCTCATAGGTAAACAGGCTTATAGGTAAACAGGCTCATAGGTAAACAGGCTCATAGGTAAACAGGCTTATAGGTAAACAGGCTGGGAGGCGGGGTGGGGGGGGGGGGGGGGCAGTGGGCCCAATGCTGATTGGTTTACAGCATGAAGTGATGGGTATATAACTGTGTGGTTTACAGCATGGAGTGATGGGTATATAACTGTGTGGTTTACAGCAGAAGTGATGGGTATATAACTATGTGGTTTACAGCAGAAGTGATGGGTATATAGCTGTGTGGTTTACAGCAGAAGTGATGGGTATATATATAGCTGTGTGGTTTACAGCAGAAGTGATTGGTATAGCTGTGAGCTTTAAGCAGAAGTGATGGGTATATAGCTGTGTGGTTTACAGCAGAAGTGATGGTCATATAACTGTGGTTTATAGCAGAAGTGATCGGTATATAACTGTGTGGTTTACAGTATGAAGTGATGGTCATATAACTGTGTGTATGAAGTGATGGTCATATAACTGTGTGGTTTACAGCATGAAGTGATGGTCATATAACTGTGTGATTTACAGCAGAAGTGATGGTTATATAACTGTGTAGTTTACAGCAGAAGTGATGGGTATATAGCTGTGTGGTTTTCAGCAGAAGTGATGGGTCTATAACTGTGTGGTTTACAGCAGAAGTGTGTTCATGTCTCTGCTTTATGGAATGCATTGCACTTTGTGTGTCGTTTTTGTATGATGCTTTGATTGTCATAAGATGTTGTGTCAGTGGTTTGTGTCATTTTTGTATGATGCTTTGATTGTCATAAGATGTGTCAGTGGTGTGTGTCATTTTTGTATGATGCTTTGATTGTCATAAGATTCTGTGTTCGTGGTGTGTGTCATTTTTGTATGATGCTTTGATTGTCATAAGATTGTGTGTCAGTGGTTTGTATGTTACATATATTGTTTGTCACATGATTGCTATCATTGCTTTAATGGATGACTTAATTGTCACTTTGTGTGTCATTTTTTTTGTCAGGATGCATGATTTTCATGTGATTGCATGTCAGTAATTTGTAAGAAGCATTGACTATCATATGATTGTGTGTGTTCCTTTGTTTGGGATTGTTTCTCACTGTTTGTCCTGTTTCCTGCTGACAGAACTATATGGGTGTTCTGTGTCTGTTTAGGACTGTTTGTCTGTGTGTGCTGTTTCCTGTTGACAGAACTGTATGTATGTCCTGTGTCAAGGAAGAAACAAAAGTTGACTGCAGGATTCGTTGCAAAATGAAAAAATAATAAAGTTTATAAAAACCTTTTGGTGGTAGTTGAATCCATTAGTGAGAAGACTGACGTTTCAAGCCATAGGCCCGTTGTCAAAGTGAAAAGAGAGGACAGTGTAGACAGGAAAGCCTATGTGAGAATTGGGTGAGAACATTTCATTTAATGATTAAGTTGGACCAGAATAAAGTCACTGATCACTGTTCAGGTGTATTGAGCTCACACAGACACACTGCAGTTCACACAAAGACACCAACACACACGCCCCCCCCCCCCTTTCTTCTTCCCCCCCCCCCTTCTTACAACCCCCACAAAGCCACATACACACACAGACACCACCACCACCCTGCACCACACAAAAGGAGGGGAATAAATGGAAATATTCACTATTTAGCCTACTGAAAGAAAAAGAAACAGAGGCTAAAGAAGGACAGGACAGAGAGATTAAGGCAGAAGGGCCCTGGCTCAGCTAGACGTCAGTGACTCTGATGTTCATCCCAGCTGGCTGTGTGGTGCCCAAGCGGCTGATGACAAGGTTCTCCATGTGCTTTCTGTACACACGGTCTCTGGGGTTCTGCCACACTGCTGCTATCTTCGCATGACTGTAGCTGTGATGTGGACCAACAAAATGTTGGCCGACTGGGTTGTTGTAGCCCAGCTTCATCGACCTCAGGTGCTCTGAAAAGCGGTCGGCCAATGAGCGGTAGGTCTCCCCAATATACAGCTTGGAGCAGAGGGTGCAGGTCAAGATGTACACTAAGTCCCTAGACTGGCAGTTTAAACTGGACCTCACAGTGAATGTGCCAGTGGGTCCCATGACTGTAGCTGAAGTGTCTATGAATGGGCACGTCTTGCATTTTTTGTCCCCACAAGGTCTGCACCCTGGTGAGGTAGAGAACAGGGAAAGGCCGACTCTAAGCCACTTTCACCCTCCACCGAGTTTTTGGGCAAAAGTGGCCTAAAAGCAGCCTTTTCCTGCGGCGGAAGAGAGAGAGAGAGAATCACCGGCAGACAGACAGAGAAGAGAGAGACAGAGAGAGACAGACAGACAGACAGAGAGGCGGGCAGACACACACACCACACACACACACACACACGCAAGCGCATATTACTGTTCTCTGACAAGTAAGACTTCAATAACTAAAAAATAACGATTATCTACAAACAAACGTACTGCGTAGGGTTATCCGTTTTTAATACTAATTTACTAAACTTTTTAGATTTCAGTTTTTGCTTAATCCTGTGTTTTTCCTGGTCATTTTCAATAACATCATTTTCGCGCAAACATTCTTCAAATGAGTCTTTGTCTTTCATGTGAAATAAAACTACAGTCTTTAACTGTTCTCTAAAGTCTTTTAAAACCGAGTTATATTTCTGGCATAAAATCCACACACTTATCCCAGCATGTCTTCCACTGAAAGCTAGTTTTGACAAAGCGTTTCTCTTTTTAACAATGTCTTTTTCTGCCGAACAGTCATCTATAATAAATAGTGTCTGCGTTCCTTCAAACAGTCTATAAAACTGTTCTAAACACTCACTCAGTTTATTGCTGGGATCAACTAAATATATGTCATCATCTGTCCATATAAACCTTCTATCATGATATGCTTTGTTCCATTTAAGCGTTGGACAGAAAACCACAATATGATTAAAATTATAGCGATAAACTGTTTGTAATAGGTCTAGGACAAATATTGTTTTTCCACAACCAGTCTGCCCACAAATCAATGAGCAATGAGGAGTTTTTGCCATAAAGTTTAACTGCTCCATAGTTTTATAACAGAACTTAATCTAATCCGGTTATGTTTTTTATCATGCCCTCTGTTAAAACTTGTTCAGTATAATAAAATCCTATAAGGTCTAAATGTGTAAGATTAATCCAATTCAGTGCTGTAAGATTGTTTCTATTTAGACTAATATTGATTTTGTTGCTTGTTGCTATGACCTTAATATCCTCGCCATTGTGAAGAACGACGACAGTAACTTTAAGACTGTCAACGTCTAAGTTTTGCCAGCTAATTAGAATTCCTTTTAGAAGGACGTCACTAACGCCCACAACCCCATCCCTCTTTACATCTTTTAAGACAGAAATTTCAAATATCATTGTGAACGTGTCCCCTAATTTCATTTGCGGCATGAACTGTAATTTTGTAGAAGCATCTTTTAAAACCGTTTCTCTTCTGTGGAGGATGTACTGTTTTTTCCCATACGGCTTTATTTCAATCTCTTTTCGACTATTGTCATCTGGCATAAGACTTACATGCAAAGGGCCTGAGTTGAATGCTTTTCTGAAACTTTTTTGGCGGCCAAAAAATGTAAATGGGCTTATGAATTCAAATTTTATGTCCCATTCTAAATATGGTTCTAAGTGCCAATTGAGGTCAGGCTTTCGAACTATTTTATATTCATACTGACCAACATTATTTGCTTCTAGATTGCGCAGTTGTTCTAGTTTAGGAAACTTTTTGTTGTCACCAACCTCTTTGCGTTTATAATCACCATCTTTAGTGTACTCAAGCCCATACAAAGTGCCTATCTCACCGTTCTGTTCAAAGTCTGTAACGTCTGCAAGGTCTTTTAATTCTAAAGTTATACACCTTACAGGCGCTAATGTAACTCCTGGTTCTTCTGGCCCACGCGACATTATTTTTTAGTAACGCATTATTTTATTTCCAAAACAATGTGCAGGTTATCACATTTCACGACTTTCCCTGTTTTGTCTGCAATTTTTATATTAAATGATCCAACCCTCCCACAAACTAATCTTTTAAACTGTAAATTAGGGAATTGTATAATTTCATAATCGCAATATGCAGCTTTCCCTGACGGAAGAGCTCTTAAAACAGTTGAGGGCCTTCCATCATATAAGTTTTCATCAGTGCTCAGCTCATCCAAATGAACATAGAGTAATGAATGTAATGCAAGATCGAGCGGATTTTCTCCCTCATAAGTAGTTTTGTCTGGTGTAACTCTAAAACTATGAAAGTCCCGATTGTTAGTTGCAAAGCCTAACATTTCAGCTAGTTCTTTATCAAAATAGTAACCTACTTCTTCTTCAGGCTTGAATGTTAACATTGTTTTTAGATTCGCATTGTTAAGTTTGAGAGTAATGTCGAAGTTACTCATTGCTTC